>LZPO01066328.1:15466-31240 GCA_001675575.1 Neotoma lepida | reverse complement strand
GGGAAAGAAAACCGGATGCTTATAATGGCATTTCCAGAACTCAATATCCTTTTTTATAATTGTAAATATTTTTGAAACTCTCTTTAATAAATACATAAATGAATGATTGCTGCTTATTGATGTGAGCCAAAGTACAGTTCCAATGCTCTGTAATTAGTAGTACATTATTATAGTACAAAGCTACAATGAGCTAATTACAGGTAATTGTGGTGCTGATGCCGAGTTCTTTGTGAACACCCTGTGCTTATGAGCTCATAACAGCAACAAATAAGAACCTTTATCTTCTCTTAAACTAGATGTTAGGAGAAGCAACCTGCTAAGGCAACCACAAACTGTCTGCCATGTCATCATTAGCCACATGGAGGGAGTGGGCGGCAAGAAGGGCAGACTTGGTGCTCAGACTTTTAGGAACCTGAGGGTGTTGGAGGTGACACAGTCTAACAGTCAAGAGTGTCCTTTGTCTTAGTCACTAATGGGCACAGCCAGGTCTAGCAGATATGAGCAGTCTCCTTTCTTCCCACATTCCTCCTTAACTGCACACTCAACATCTCTTGCCCCTTCTATTGAGTCAAGGCTGCAAGGGAATTGTGCCGCCTCCTGCAATTTTATTGAGATTCCATGCAGCAAACTGCAGTAGGATAGGGCCTGGCTGCTTTACAGATCCAATTACGTCTGCTCCCCCCATGTTCCTGACAAAGGACAACAAATCCTTGAGTTCAGAAGGGAAGCACCTTATCAGGCTGCCCTAGGGACACCAAGTAAGATTTCTTCTGGGGACCGAGAGACACAAGGTCAGCACTCGATATGCAACATTCTATTAGTAATTCTTTTACATATCCAGAAGACACTTATTGAAAACATTTTCCTAGGACCTAAGGTTAAAGAAATAAGCATAATGCAACCCAACCCTCCCATCTAGGGGAGAAGACATATTTAGATAGGTTTTCACAAGGCCATGTTACAAGCATCATGGTAAAGGAACACTGAATCTTAAGAAAACCATGGGCCATGGCACCTAGCTCTCTAAACATCTAGCTTTTCAGCATTAGGAGGGTCGGCAGGGTGAGTCATGAGAGAGGTAGCTAAGTTGCTGGTAAGGTGGGGGGAGGCTTTCATGGGAGGAAACAAGGGCATGAGAAGGATAGAGACGGCTTGATGATGGCCAGGATGTCAAGCCATGCCTTGCTCACCTTCTCAGTATGGAAGGAAGACATTGTGCCATCACAACCCAAAAGTTTTACTGTTAATCACTTAGTCACACACAGGGAGCATCAGTGAAAGTAAACCCAGTCCTTTACTTCGGCCTCCAGTGGCCTGTAAAATCCTCAGTAGATGAGGTGTTTAAGGAAACCTTTTTTCTCTATCTCTTTCATGCCACCAGTTCCTGTAACTACCCAATATTTAGAGCCAATTTCCACAGCATTTTGTGTCATTTTTCTCCTTTGAGCTCTCTCTGTCGTCTCATAGCTTTCCCATTTCTTTGATGCATTTCCATTCCTTTCTTTCACTTCCAGGGCCAGCAGCATCTCATCTCTCATCACAATTGTAAATAGGTTGCCTGTTGTCTGTCCACTTCTGTTAAGAGACTGTGGGGCAAAGCCCATAAACTGACGTCAGGGTAAATATCTGACAAATATCATCAAGCCTTTCACATTGTGTCCTCTTGACACCTGCTAACAAAGTATTTACAAATTATCATGACAGAAGAAAGTCTGAGCTAGCCAGATGGCTCAGTGGGTAAGGACACTTGCTGTCAAGCCCGGTCGTGTGACTTTGATCTTCAGAATACATGTGGTGGAAAGAGAGAAAACCAACTGACTGGCATACATAGCACATATGCTATGGCACACATGGAGCCAGAACACACACACACACACACACACACACACACACACACACACACACACACACCTAAATGTCATTTTTTTAATTAAAAAGAAAATCAGTCAAATTTCTATGGCTTAATGTAGGTGGTTTGAATTGGTATGGCCCCCCATAGACTCATGTGTTTGAATGTTTGTCACATGGGGAGCGGCACTATTAGGAGGTATGGCCTTGTTAGAGGAAGTGTGTCATTGTGGGGGTGGGCTTTGAGATCTCATATATGCTCAAGCTATGCTCAGTGTGACACACAGTCTCTTTCTGCTGCCTGCAGATCAAGATGTAGAACTCTCAACTCCTTCTCCAGCACCATGTCTGTCTGCATGACGTTATGCTTCTTGCCATGACAATAATGAACTAAACCTCTGAAACTGTAAGCCAGCCCCAATTAAATGTTTTCCTTTATAAGAGTTGCTGGGGTCATGCTGTCTCTTCACAGCAATAGAAACCCTAACTAAGACACTTAGGGAGCATTTTTAGCTTAGTGTTGGAGAGACAGTGGGGTTTAGGGGTGATGGAGAAGAAGGGAAAATCTATCACATCAGTGGAACCTAGACCACACAGTGATTTTCCCATTGAGTTGGGGACAAAAAGCAAAGCCCCATTTGTCATTAAGCTCCATTCGGCTTCTGTTTTGAGGGGGAACATGTTATAGTCATCAGTTCTGGGTAGCTTGCCTTAAGAGATAAAAGTTGTTAATAAGGGAACGCAATAGGAGATGAGTATTTTATTACATTTGTTTATCTGTTACTCTGTGTGTGTGTGTGTGTGTGTGCGCGCGCGCGCACACGCTTGTATTTGTATGGGCCACAGTGTACATGAGGAGGTCAGAGGACAATTTGCTGGAGTCAGTTCTCTTGTTCTACTTTCCAGGTCCTGGGGATAAAACAGGTTGCCCGGCTCCATAGCAAGCCCTTTTTAGTGACCAAGCCATCTCACCCACTGAAAGTTTTGATTTTGAAGATTTTGTTAGGAGAAATATGGAAGAAAGATCTGAGACTAGCAAGGCTGGGCAAAAGAAATGGAACAAGACCAGTCAAGGAAGCAACTGTGGTCATGAAGGTGAGAATTGATGAGAGCCTGGAGGATGGTGAGGATGTGGTTTGGTGAACAGCCAACAGTAGAGCCAAGAGATATTTAGAAGGAAAATAAAATGTCATCTGGTAACTAAGTAGACATAGGTGGTCAGATTAATTAATGTGTGCTCCCAGAGTTGCTTGTACATCCCTTAGGTATATCTCATCCTTCAGGGTAAGCTTTTAATTGATGTCTCCTATACAGTTCCATAAAGGCTGACACCATGACATCTTGTTCACCACCATACCCTAGCCTAAAGCCCAGTGCCTGATAGATACAGAGCTTGGGAAGAGGTTAGCTCAATGTATAATGAATAGATGAATGAGCAAATGACATGAATAATGACTGTCGCACACTGNTGGCTAGAGAAACTATCAATTAAGGGGGACATAAAGGAGGAGGAGGTTGAGTCTTTACTCACAGTTTTACATCCATCATGCTGGGTTTTGGGTGTCTATGAGCTCTCCAGGAAAGATGTTTTAGATCCAACTGGAGGCCAGGTGACAGTTTTATTCTGATACGATAAATGTGGAAGTTGTTGCTGGACAGATGGCTATTTATAACTTAGGAGTAGCTAGAAAAAAAGACATGGAGTGAAACAAAGGGGACAAAGGACAAACACGTTATTTCTAACCAGAAGTTGGACAGCCTTTTAGCTTTGTTGCAGCTTTTGTTGTTGTTGAAATAGAATTCACATACCATAAAATTTACCTTTTTAATGTATAGAGTTCAGTAGTTCAGGGCATTATATTATCACAATGCTATATCACATTGCTGTCACCTACTCTAGAACATTTCCATCATCTCCCAAAGGAAATTCCCTATCTCCTGATCTCATAGTCTGTGGCAACCGTGAACCATTTTCTATGTCTACAGATGGCATCTTAGTCACTGTTCTAGTGCAGTGAAGAGACACCATGGCCAAGGCAACTCTTATAAAAGAAAACATTTAGTTGTGGGCTTGATTATAGTTGTAGAGGGTTAGTCCATTTTCCTTGAGGCAAGAAGCAGGCAGGCATGGTGCTGGAGCAGTAGCTGAGAGCTTGACATCCTGAGTCACAGGCAACAGTCAGAGAAAGAGACAATGGGCCTGGGCTGGGCTTTTGAACCCTCAAAGCTCACTCCCAGTGACACACCTTCTCCAACAAGGCCACACCTCCTGATCCTTTCCTAACAGTTCATCAACTAGGGGCTGAGAGTGCAAATATATGAGCCTATAGGGGGCATTTTCATTCAAACCACCACAGATGGTCAACTCTAAATACTGTTCTAAATAAATAGAATAATAAGAGTCTGGAATTTTCCCACAGTGTATTCAAGGCTCATCCAGTTGTGTGATGAATTGTTACTTCAATCAGAAAGCTGGTGTTCAACCTTTATTGTTGTCTGTCAGTCCTGAGTTCTTGGGTTCAATTGATCTTCACGCTTTACATCTTGGGTACCTGGGAATGAACAACACATGTCACCACAGTGGGCTGATGTTTAATCTTCAACAAATTTCCTTATATTCTCGTCTTTGGCTGATAAGACTCTTCCAGACTTCAACCATATTCCTCAAAGTCCCTTCATCAATTCATAGAGTATGGAACACCCTTATGTTGAAAGGAGCCTCAGGTAGAACTAAAGGTATCCCTGGTAAATCTGGCCCATGGTAGAATTTCTTCTCTTGCTCCTAGAGCCCTGGCTATGTGCACTGCACATTTGGTTATAAAGTCTGGTTCTACTCCTGGGTGCAAAAAGTAGAAGCTATCTCAGGCTTTGTTTTTCTTCTACTGTTGCAACACTAAGCCGACTATTATATGGAACTTTACCTACAACCAAACAGAATCCAGAATGGCACACAATCCCTATAAATTGTTAACTAGTTTCCAGGAATAGCATTTTTGTTTTTAAAATTTGTTTGAGCCAGGCAGTGGTGGCACATGTCTTTAATTCCCATACTTGGGAGGCAGAGGCAGGCAGATCTCCAAGTTTGAGGCCAGCCTGGTCTACAAAGTGAGTTCTAGGATAGTCAGGGCTACTCATAGAAACTCTGTTTCAAACAATCAAAATAATGTGTTTGGATATTTTTGGTTTTGAAACTCTATAGACAACTACTCTTGGAATTCCTTTTGTGTTCTCTGAGAGTTGGTACTGTTTTCTCCCATGTGAGACTGATATCCAGGCAGAATGCTTTGGTCCAGCTGCAGGACCAGTATACTGTATGCGGCTGGTGTTGATTCTCAGTCACTGGTACCCTTCCTTATCAGTTACTAGATGTTCTCAGTGGTACTCTTTTGCTGCCATCCACACAGGGTCTCAGCAGCATTACCCCCACCCCTAGTATGACAACACTACTTTTTCTAATTTATCCTAGAACATCAGGCCTAGGCTATCTTCTACCTTAGTGGAGATTTGGGTTTGGCTCCTCCTTATGCTCTGTTTCTAATAAATATCTCTTTTTAACTTTAGCCAACTCAAGTGAAGTGAAGTGAATCTCAATCTCTCTCTCTCTCTCTCTCTCTCTCTCTCTCTCTCTCTCTCTCTCTTTCTCTCTCTCTTTTGAGACAGGGTTTCCCTATGTAACAGCCCTGTTCTGGAACTCACTTTGTAGACCAGGCTGGCCTTGAACTCACAGAGATCCACCAGCCTCTGCCTCCTGAGTGCTGAGATTCCAGGTGAATTTCTGATACCACAAGACTTAAAAGCATCCAGAATTTTATTTAAAAAAGTGTTCTGTGAAGGTATTGCTCAAGTATTTCTGTGTGTGTGTGTGTGTGTGTGTGTGTGTGTGTGTGTGTGTGTGTGTGTGTGTAGGCTGGAGGACAACCTTGAATGTTGTTTCTCAAGTGTCATATGCCTTTTTTGTGGCAAGATCTCTCAGTCTCTCATTGTGGTGAAGCTCACCCATTAAGGCTAGACTGGTTAGACAGTGAGCCTCAGGAGTCTGCCTCGACAGCTCTGAGATTACAAGTGGGTACCAACACCCATCTTTTCTTTATGTGGTTTCTCGGGACTGAATTTGGGTCCTTGTGATTAAAAGTGAAATATTTTATCAATTGAGCTATCTTTTCAACATCCAGAATGGGGTTTTTTGTTGTTGTTGTTTTGGTTTGTTTTTTGATTTTTTTTTTTGAGACAGGGTCTATGTAGCTTTGACTGTCCTGGGACTCACTCTGTAAACCAGGCTGGCCTAGAACTCAGAGATCTGCCTACCACTGCCTCCTGAGTGCTGGGATTAAAGGCGTATGCCACCACTGCCTAGCACCAGAGTGCTTTTAATATGACATAAATATATTTCAAAAATAGACTTCTAAAAGACATTTGAAATCACATCGTTATTTGACAGGGAAGAATCTGAAGCTCAGAAGTTAAAGTATCTGGTGCCACAAATGTGTTGGAGTGGAGACTGGGATCTCATTTCCACCACAGAGGCCGTTCCTTCATCTGTTTCATCACCTTCATCCCTTTCATCCCCTTCATCCCCTTCATCCCCTTCATCCCCTTCATCCCCTTCATCCCCTTCATCCCCTTCAAGGATTGCTCCAACTCACAAACCTGAACTGTGCAAACTTGGAAGATGCTCACATTATTGAATCACAGAAGAAACGTGATTTGGTGTTTTCACTGTTTGCACTAATTATTTTGACTTGTAAGAATATAGCTATGTATGTGGTTACACTGAATCAATCCTTGCTGAGTAGCTGGAAGCCTTTGATTGACTGACAGAGATTGAAAGCACATTGTGGTGTGGTGGTTTAATTCAGTAATTATTAAATAACAGAACGTTCAGCTTGCTAGGACCCACTGGAAAGGTGGTACACTCTTTGCTCTGCTTCTCTCAAGCTTTCAGAGCATCTTCACATGGCGACTACACCTTGTTGCGATGTTTCCAGCTTCTGTCTTCTCATTTAATTAGTTTCTGATGCCCCTTTCTTCATCCTTTCTCTTGCTCTAAACTTGGCAAAGAAAGCAGGGAAATGTCGACTGCCCTGATAGATTGAGAGTGTCCTGTGTCGAAGGTTGGAAAATGGTTCTTTTATTGCCCGAGTCCCAACCAGGCTGCTGGTAACACATATTCACGCCTACTGTTTAGGTCGATGCTTGAGCAAATCGAGGGGAAGCAGGTCAATAACATGGAAGACGCGCCCCATGCTGGCCCAGAGTATCTCTCACCCAAAGACCAGTCTAAAAGTCCAAGCAAGATAAACTCAATCTTGCCAAAGCAAGGACTCTCTACTCTAACCTCACCTGAGTCATGATTTTCAATGTACCTGTGTACACATCATTTAAATCTTATAAGTTTCAAATTATATATACAAAATATACCACTGACTTACTGCTTTGTTCTGAAATATATAGCTACAGTTCATTAAATAGTTTTCATTTGTCATTAAAATAATTTTAGCCAAATGACTGCTTTCTCTCACAAGCTGTATACTTCTCTACAAAAAAAAAAAAAGGCAATTAATTTTTTGTTTACTTCTCAGAATGCTTCTGGGATAAGAGCATTTAAAAATCCATTAAAATCGTGTGCATAATGACTATATAATCATACTTTAATTTAGCAAAACACTATTAATGTCCTTATGGAGTACATATCTGCCTGTCTCCTTTTCACTCAGGATCTTTCCCTCCTTCACCTAATTGTGATGACAATCTTGTCCCTGGCTGATGGGAAAGTAATAGACAGAGTCTCTTACCCTGCTGCCTAGAGGATGAGATGTCACTCAGAACAGACCATTTGCTGTTTTCTCCACTGTTGGCAGTATCCACTTTTCTTGGGATCATCCTTTTAGCAAGGACCATGTAAACCCAGTGTGCCATAAGCTTACAGATCACATTTGGAAGATATTATCTAGGGTTGAAACAATGAACCAAGTTGTAACCCATGAAACTTAAGTAAAGGTCTGCTGACTGTGGCTTTGGAAATTTGTCCTTAGTAAAAGAGACAATCATGGTTCCTTCTACTTTTATACCCTCTGCCTTGAATGCAAATATTACTGGTAGAGTTGAAGCTGATGTATGAACAACATTGGCTTCATCCAATCAACCTTTATTGTAGGATAATCTTTTTGTACACTGTGAAGATGTGTCTCTGCCAAGGCACCTTCTTATTGGTTTAATAAAGAACTGAATGGCCAATAGCTAAGCAGGAGAGGATAGGCAGGACTTCTAGGCAGAGATAGGAACTCTGAGAAAAAAATTGGAGAGGCGGAGACTTACCAGCCAGACACAGGAAGTGGGACACACAGTCCTGAGGAGAGGTAATGAGCTACATGGCATGATGTAGATTAATAAAAATGAGTTAATTTAAATTATAAGAGCTAGTTGGCCAAGCTTTCATACTTAATAAGAAGTCTCCATGTCATTATTTGGGTGCTAATGGTCCAAAGAAAGCTCAGTTACAAACCTTTACCCCAAGGGTAGAGAAGTTGAATCCCTTGAAGTACATTGATACCCAATGTCATTGACCCCCAGTATCAAGGAAGATTGGTCCAAGGATTCTCCTTATCTTCCCTAAATCATGGACACCGAAAGTCAGGTATTTAATTTCCTTATATAAAATAGCATAATATTTGCACATAGCCCATAATTTCCTGAATATATTACATCACAACTAGATTACTTAAAATACCTAACCCCATATTATAGCTATAAAATATTATTTGTTATGTTATATTATTTGGGTGGTAATTACAAAATGGAAATCTATACATATTCCGTTCAGTGATGGCTATACTTTGTTGTCAACTTGACACACCTGGGAAGAGGGAATCTCAACTGAAGAATTGCCTCCATCAGATTCGTTTATAGGCATGTCTATGGGGCATTTTCTTGATTTCTAATTGATGGAAGAGGGCATAGATCATTGTGAATGGTGCTATCTCTGGGCAAATGAGCCCAGGTTGTATAAGGAAGGTAGCTGAATAGCAAATAAGCAGCAGTTCTCCACAGTCTCTACTTCAGTTCCTGCCTTTACGTTCCTGCTTAAAGTCTTGCTCTGACTCCCATCAGTGATGGACTATGATGTGGAAGTGTAAGCCAAATAAACCCTTTCTCTCCATCAAGTTGCTTGGGTCATGGTGTTTATTACTACAATGGAAAGCAAGCTATAGAACAACTATATTGTTTGGGTGGTAACTACAAAATGGAAATCTGTTCATATTCAATATAGCCAGTCACCCTAGGTGTAACTAGACAGTACAGGAATAGTAAGCCAGACAAATAATAAGTGCTGGAGAGAAAGAGGACATGTGAAATGGCAAAAGGCTACAAAGGTTACGTCAATATGTCACTTCATGTGTCTAGTGCTCAGTATGCAGCAAATTCAAATTCTTCTTTTGAAACTCTCTGAGACATGGGGTTTGGAGTTATTTTCTCAATCTGTGGTTGGTTGGATCTGTAGATGTTGAACACATAGATACATAGTTTGACTATATCTGAAACACAATGACTGTTCTAACAGGGCATAGGGGGAAGTGGTCAGTAAACATGCAGTTAACATCTGCTCTATGGTGCAAAGAGTGCAATGCAATATAGCTGCATAAAAAGTTGCCTAAGTATTTCTAGCATCATAGTTTCAGAAGGTCAGGAGTATGAACATATTTTAACTGGCTTCTCTGCAAGATTATAATCAAGTTGGCCAATACTGTTTTCCGTTTAGAGGCTGAGCAAGAACTGAGTCTGCTTCTAAGGTTGCTAGCAGAACTTATTTCCTTAAAGTTGTAGGACTGAGTCTTTGGCTTGTGGCTAGTTATTGGCTGGAACCTCAACTCCAGAGATTACCCACAGTCCTTTGCCAGATGGTCTTCCTGGCATGGCTACTTATATCATCAAACATGCAGGGAAACCTCTAGAGCAGCGGTTCTCAACCTTCCTAATGCTGTGACCCTTTAATACAGTCCCTCATGTTGTTGTGACCCCCCCAGTATAAAATTATTTCTTTGCTATGATATGAGACCCCCAAAGAGGTCATGACCCACAGGTTGAGAACCAGTGCTCAGACTCTGTCTAGAGCAAATGTGCCAGCAAGATGCATCTTATTAAGATGATATAATTATGGAAACTGCAGTGCATCACCTTTGTGGTCATTTACTGGATAACTTCTTCATCTACTTATGGAGAAGGATTATACAGAGACATGAGAAGGAGGAACTTAGACTCCTTGGGATGGAGGGGGTGCATTTAGCCAGGTGTGGGTCATATAGCCAGCTCAGATAGAAGAAGAAGGAAAATTCAAAACCTTTCTGGAGAATAAAAAAAATAGCACTTCAGTTCAAATAAAAATGGGAGACACCCTAGAAATAGAATTTCTGTGACTTGGCAATGATGGAGGATCATGCAGGGAAGGGAAGAAATGAAGATGACTCAGGGCTTTGAAGCCAGTGACTGGAAAGATGACAATCCTGCTACCAAATCTGGGAACTCTGGCAGAGGGAGGGAGGGAGGAGGAAGATGGAGTTTCTTCTGAGATCCGCAGTGTCTACATAGAGTCACCTCCTTGGAGTTTAGAACAGAAGGCTGAGACACAGCTTTCTGTGTCAGGATGACTGCTACCTAGAACTAGCATGGACGGGAGTGGGTCCCACATTTGTGAGCTCAGCAGTAGGTGACCTCTACTACACGATCCTCTCTTTTGCACGCCTTTCAAATTGCCACTGAAATCTAAGGATTTCAGTGGCAAGTCCTTTCCTGGTTGAACTCTTGCTTACCTCTATAGTCTTGAGGAACCTTGGTAGCACTCTGTCACAGTAGGGAGAAGACTCCCCAAGTTGCCCCAACTCCTGTTTTCCCCAACTCTTTACTCACCATTTTCCTACTGCAAGAAAAGCTCTCCATCTCTCTTTTCATCTTTCCCTGGCTATGTACCTTTGATTTTCATATAGAACACACACACACACACACACACACACACACACACACACACACACACAGAGAGAGAGAGAGAGAGAGAGAGAGAGAGAGAGAGAGAGCCTTCCTCAAATGTCCTCACCACTCCAAATGTCTTCTCTCTGCTTGCAGAGCACTGCGGTCCTTTTCTGGAGGTTTAATAGCACTGTGTTGCCATTTTGTGTTTTTCTCTTACTAAATCATCAGCTTTTCAAAGGCAGACAATAAGCCTGGCCCATCATTACAGCTTTTATTTAACACAGTCTTCAGCACACAGTAGACACTCAATAAACAACTGATGCACAGACAAGTGAGTGTGTATTTCTGCTTCCGTTAAAACTTCTTTGCTGGGAAATGCCACAACACATAGGGCTGGATGGAGGGACTCAAAGGATGTCACCAGATGCTGTGCTTTCTTTTCCCACCCCTGGCTCCAATTCCTCCATTTAGCTCCACCCATGAGCTGTGTGGACTCAGGGTAGCAAGGTGGCCACAGCAACTTCTTTTCTTTGATCTTAACGCATACAAGCCAAAAGGCAATGCTTCCTTGACTCCCAGCCGTCTCAGCAGGGGTTTCATGGAGTTTTAGTGACACTGAGGAGTCTCATGCCCGTTTCATAACCAATTACTATTTGTCTAGAAAAGCTGAAGTCTGTGATTGTCCGGGCAACAGTCACATCTCAGCTCTACTCTGTACAACGGAGACTGGTGATGAAGAATGGAGTGAGTGGTGGCAAAGAGGAGCTTCTGCAAAAAGAAAATTCTGGATTTCCCATAGATTCTGGTGAGGGGATCCTGAGTGACACAAAAATAAATAAATAAATAGATAGATAGATAGATAGATAGATAGATAGATAGATAGATAGATAAATAAATAAATAGGATTTTCCATTTCGTTTTTTAAGATTGTATAACCCTGGCTGTCTTGGAACTTGCTCTGTAGACCAGGCTGGCCTTGAACTCACAGAGAGTGTGATTAAAGGCATGCACCATCAGAACCAGCTAAAAGAGGTGTTTCCCCCTCTCCCCTTGGTTTTTCAAGACAGAGTTTCTCTGTGTAGCACTGGCTGTCCTGGAACTTGTCCACCTGCCTCTGCCTCTGGAGTGCTGGGATTAAAGGCGTGTGCCACCAACGCCCAGCCAGACTCAATATTTTAATTCATGCTTTGTGTCTATGGTGTCCGGCAAAGGACAGATGCAGAATGAATGTACACACTCATTGAGCTGAATTGAATATAAACAATCTCTACATCTGAGCACAGGGGCTGGGGAGACAGCTCCATGGGGAAAGCACTTACCACACAAATTAGGGACCAGAATTCACCAGTACCCACGTAAGAGCTGAATGTGCCTGGACCACCTGTAATTCCAGTGCCAGAGGCAGAGACAGAATCCTGGAGCAAGCTAGCTAACCAGATTAGCCAAAGTGGTGAGCTCCAGATTCAGATAGAGACCTTGCCTCAATACATCAGGTAGAGAGCAATTAAGAAAAGCCCAAAATCAGCTCTGGGCCAGCACAGCCGTGGGTGCATTGACAACTGTTCACACATGTACACCAATACACATACAAACATAATACATGTACTTACACACACACACACACACACACACACACCTGAGTACAACCTATTTAAAAGGCAGCCACAATATCAGTATAATTTGGGGCTTTGAGAGGGTTTTGTTTGAAGACAGAATAAGTCAATACAATGTGTCCATGTCATCTGTTCTGTACAATGCCGTGGCAAGCCAAATTGCTCCTATCATTTTCTATGATAGGAATTTACATCCTACTTCATCAAAACACCTGAGCTTGAGCTGTGACAATCAGGTTGAAGGTTTGTAATAGTAGGCCTGTCAAGAGAAATTATAGCTTGTGAGGTCAGAGGATTATTAAGCCTTCCCTGGGCCTCTACCAAGACTGTCCCTCTGAGAAGACTGACTCAGCCAAGAAGACTCCATCAGGTGGCAGAGCTGGTTGTACTGCCTCTGCTTACACACCCCTCTCTGCCCACCCCCTGTGTATCCCCAATACCAGCTGTGTGATGAAAGCAGAGGCCTGCTAGGTGAGCTATCAGCTGAAGAAGGCAGCTCGATCCTTTAACTCAGGCTTTAAATACTCACATCTTAGAATGAGGTGATGGGGAATATAACAATTGCTGATTAGAATACTAAGTGAAAGGATTAAATAATCTGCAGGGGAAACAAAACCAAAAACAATCCACCTAGTTTCCTTGGGAATATTTAGCCCGTAAGAGGACGAATGATAAAGTAAATGGAAGGGGGTGGGTTGGGGTAAGGAACTCTGCAGTGAACCTTCTTCGGCTCTCAGCAGGTGCTATCATCCATGTGTTCCTGCGGGGGATAAGTAAAAAGGGGAGGAGCTGAAGAGAACGGAGATTAATTCTATCTCTGTGGCAATGAGGGGCCAAGGGCAGGACTGAGCTAGGCAGGGAAAGAAATAGGCAGTTGGCTCCCAAATTCATTATTTTGGTTTATTGATTGGCACAGAGTTTGTCCGTGTTTCCTTCAAACATTCAGGGCTCCACAGACAAGGAGAAGAGGGGAGTTTGTGATTGAAAGCAGACATCCTGAAGATTTTGATAAATGAATCTTTTACTTCATTTCAAGCAGTAAACCGTCTGTTTCCTTCAGCTTGCCTCTATACGTACCCAGCTCCACCACCAACAGTCAACCCCAACAGCTTTAAATTCAACAACTGTCCTTTGATGACAGTGTCTCCTATTGTGGCAAGAGAGAAAATGGCACAAAACATTTTTAGTTTATCTTCATCTTCCCCTTCTTCCTGCTGGCCCTTGACCTCCACACCAACTCCATAGCACAGCCCAGTCATTAAGGCACTCAGGGAGTTTCTGATTTAAGGTGTGACCTCCCCCATGGCATGGTTTCATTCTAACAATAGGCTTTGTAGTTTGCTTTCCCAAGCATACTCTCATTTGGCCAGAATCCCTGTGAAGAAAGCAGTAATGGATAGTATCTCCCCCAAGGTGTTTTTAACCACTTATAAAACTCACCGAGTACTTTTTACTTGCTGGTCTCTGTGCTAAACGCCTCACACACTTCAGTGAAGCATCGCAGCCATTCTGTGAGATTAGAAAAATATATATATATTACAGCTGCTTTCCAGAGAAGAAAGCTTCCTGTGTGCAACTTGCCCAAGGTCACCAGCTGTTAACAACATCAAGAGGAAGATCTGAGTGGGCCAAATACAAATCTTGTATGTCCTGCACTGTTCTTCTTGTACAAAAGGCAGCCAAAGTATCAGCATACCCATTTCCTAGGACCCGTCTCCCTTTTACTACTTCATAGAACTCACAAAATGTGTAGCTGGAGGGAGAGTGACTTTTACTCAATCAAATTCCTACATTTGGATGAGACTGTCATGTTGCATGTCAGGTACACTAAAAGGCAACAGAATCATCTTATTTGTGCCTCCTAAATTACATTGTCAGCATCTGATTCTTCAGTCAAATCCAAGTAAAGTGGGAGAAGCTCCCAAACCTCCTGGAATAAAGCTCCGCCTCTACTACACCTTTGGCATTGCCCCATCAAGGCTGCCCGTGACTTCCTGGCTACGTTTTCATTTCTCCATTCATGTGTGTCTTGAACTCTCTGCAGTGCTTCATGGCTGACCCCCAATTGAAAAGCCCCCCTTGCCTGGGTTTCAGCAGTCTCTCTTGGTGTTGCTAATGCTTCTCCAGGTTCTCCTCAGCTCCTTTCAAAGACTTTAGTTTCTTTAACTATACTGATCATGTCTCAAATGCTAAGAGCTAGTTTACACAGATAGAGATAATGCCATGTCACTGGCTTATGGGGCCAGAGAGAAAAAGAATAGACTCCAGATTGAGTTCCAGGACAAGGCCAGACTCAGACCTAAGTTGTCAATGGAGTAGCTGCGTTAGCCCCAGTTAAGAAGTACCTTCTAGTAAGGACATTATTTCCAAACTGCCAATCAAGACCTTTTGAAATTGTGTTGCATACCAGCAGAGGTTTCATCCTGCCCCTATTGTCTTCCCTCTCCCCATTTATTCAACCCTGAAATGGGAGCTACATCTGAGTGTCTAATTGCCAGAACCTAAGTCAGATCCTTGCACATCTGGGGACAAGTCTACCCGAGCTTTCCAGTATGTTACAGTGACCCTAACAGAGAACCGAATCTACACTGAGCTATACGGTTCCTTACATTTTGATGTTCCTGGCATTGCATTCTTAGCCTTTCCCTTTTGTGATATTATCTCAGGACAACTCGTGGTTTCAAACAACATCTGGGCTATTAACCAACCAGATTCCCTGCCTGAGCTGTGGACTTGAATGTCCAGCTGGGTTCTGTTGTCTCACTCACCAAAAGATCATGAAAGGAAGGGTGGCCCAGGACACCTCAAGACCAAATTCTCAGCACAAAGGAGAGTCATTTGCTCCAGAGGGACAAAGGACAGGGAATAAGAGACAAAGACAGAAGAGAGAGAGAGTAAGGGAGAAAGGAAAAGGAACAAGGGAGAGGGGGAAGCGATATTTGCTCCTGGAGGGACAAAGGACTGCCTCTGGATAGAGAGGAGACAGATGTGACCCATAGGCAAATGGCAGTTTATAAAGGGAAAAGAGAAAACCCTTTTGCTTGTGTTAGGATGAGGTGGTTAAACCCTGTGTTAGGTTTAAACCCTGTGTTAGGATGAGGTGGTTAGTTTTAAATGAACAGGTTATTAGGGTAGCCATTTTTTGATTGCTGGACTTTAGTACTTTGATAGCTGGGCCTTGGTGATCAGTCTCAGGAATGAGTCAGTGGCCAAATACAGGAAGTGACCTTGGTGGCTAGCTTTAGGAATATAATGTAACAACTAGTAAAGGGGAGAAAGGTAGAAGGCAAAACCTGTCGGCACCATGTTTGCCGTGTTTGGGCCTGTGTTTGCAATGCTCAAGCCTGTGTTT
>LZPO01066327.1:332085-351647 GCA_001675575.1 Neotoma lepida | reverse complement strand
TGAGGACACGGAGGACTGATGACATCAATGCGTAGTCAGTCCTGAGGACACGGAGGACTGATGACATCAATGCGTAGTCAGTCCTGATGGAATCAAAGAAACTATTGATTAAAGATACTAGAAGGTGTAAGCAGGAAGCAGCACAAGGATGAAACTGTTGAGAAGGTAGGGTTGCAGGTAGTACAGGTTAGGGTATACAGCCTTAGGAGTTAATGGTTGGAGTAGAGAAGACTGGAGTGTCAGGAACAGAGGGGCCAAGGCATTAGGAGTAGTGTTNATGTGGGTTTAAAAAAAAACCACCAACAATGAGGTTACACATAGATTTTTCTGAAAGTAATAACAAGACAGAAATTTAAATATTCAAATGAATATTTTCAGTAGTTGCCCTGGGGAATGATAACAGATGATATAGCATGATGGTAATCATTGCAACACAGAATGTTTCAAGGGAGACCATTTTTAAGGAAAATGGTCTGGATGTAGCAGCAGAAGAGACACTTCCCACGCCCAGCACTATGAGGCTAGGGTAGAGCACATTTTGAATTAGAACCCTTTGGCTCATAAAGATATAAGGCACATAAAATAGATTTAAGATAAACTGTATCTCATATTACCATGAAACTCCTGCCAGACCTCCATTGTGCAACATGGTGCCTGGATTCNAAGCATGCCACCACACAGACAATGGAAGCTTGATGGAACAACTTCCATTTATACAAAAATGTCTCACAGAGTAGTAGGAAAAAATTTCTTGAAATAGAAGAGATGATGAATGGGGGTGTGCATTTACTCCCTTGGATAAGCCTGGAAGGCTGTATGGGATTCTGGTGAGAAATCAGCTATGATTTCTACAATGTATAAAATATCGAGGATTCTGAAGAAAGGAGTCTGATGAAGGCAAATGTCCTTCACTCTTTCCTTCTATGTCAAGAAATGAGCAGTTCTCCAAATGTGCTCCCTGGGTGAGAATTAGATTTTATCTGAAATGCAGATTCTCAAGCCGCACCCAGGACTTCATGAACCAGCAGCTCTGGGGTGGAGCCCACTAACATGGTTTGTGCTCACTGCAGTTCGAAAGTCATTGTCACTGAGTACAGTCCTTGCCTTTGAACTACCAATTCAGCAAATATGTGTCTTGTAGGCATGTTAGAATGGTAGCAGGACAGAATTCAAGGGTGCTTGAAGGCAGGGGAAACTCAGGATGAACTAGAGGACTCTCTAAGGAGAATGGAACATAATCTCAGCCTCATAATCTCAGTAAGAAGTGACACTTGATAAAAAATTATTTGACAGCCTTTTATTCTGAATACAATAAAGCTGAAGCACATGATTCAAAAGTTCCTGTTCCTGTATTTGGAATCAGATGCTGTTTGAATATTCTGTCATCCTGGAATCAGGAAGCTAGCATTGTGCCTTTCAGCTGAGCGTTTCCTAGACAACCATTTTATTCTCTGCCCTTACTTAAGCTATAGATCGGCTGGCAGNAANGAGGTATAGAGACTTCAGTCCTGCCCACTTATAGATCTGAAGGGAAAAACACAAACATAGTCACTGTTTAATTACATATTTCTCTTTGTGAAAATAAAATATANTTTTTTGGTTTTTATTTTANGGGTTTTGTCTGCGTGTGTGCATGTGCACCACACATTGGCAGCAGGGCCTGTGGAGGCCAGAAGAGAGCATTGAATCTCCTGGACCTGGAATAATAAGACAGTTGTGAGCTGCCATGTAGAGGCTAGGAATGAAATCCGGGTCCTCTGTAGGAGCAGCAAGTGCTCTTATCCTCAGAGCCACCTCGCCAGCCCGATTTTATTATTTTTAATCATCAGTATTATTCACAAAGATATATTTTCTTCAGCTAGGTTGAAATCATTTCTATTTGAAATGAAATCTCCATTTTAAACTCTATAAATAATTTAGAACAGAAATGTACATTAACTACAACTTTAATACTAATTGTGTAACTTCAGATAATTCTCTTCTAGTTGACCTTTTCCTTTTTAAAAACTTTTTTACATTCATTTATTTTGTGTGGGTACACACATGCCACAGTGAGTATGCAGAGATCATAGGACAACTTGCAGAAGNCAGTTCTCTCCTTCCACCGTGTGAGTCCCAGAGATCAAAATCNGGTCATGAAGCTTAGTGGTAAACACCTTTGCCCANTGAGCCATCTCACAGGAAGGCCTTAACTGATACCTACTTATCCATAGTCCAAAGCAGTGAACTCAGCCTATCTATCATTTTGATTAAAATTATGAAATGCTTTTTATATTGATAGGCTCTTGAAAATGNAGTTCTGGGTAACAATGTTATGTGCTTGTAGCTTTCATTCATTNNCTAAACATAGATGTTTACAATCAGCTATATATNTTAACAGATAAGACTGTGATATGTCAACANGTGTTGACATAAAAACCATAGCTCTCNTCTTAAGGGGAATAAGAGACAGTTTATTTTAGGACCATTTTGAGTGACTATGGCTCAGAAACAGGAATTTAGGTTACCCCAAATTCCACNTTCCAATGTGGAAGTGGTTTTATGAAGTACTGAACACATAAAGACATAAATCAAGGCAAGTTTAAAACACACTGGTGGATGCATCAGAGAGATGGGTGAAGATTTTACATAGGCCCAAGATGCTGTCTGGTGACATTCTTAGCTTTTGAAACAGTGGAAGCTAATGGTCTGCTAAATCAATAGATTCTAAAAGTTTCTATCTCTTAGTCACAAGGTGGTAGTAGTCACAAGGTGGGAGTCCAGAAACAGATGTGGGCAAGCAATGGCTGTTCTAGGGGACCATAGAACTAGCCCAAGATTGAGTAATTAGCCTCTGGGCCCACAACATTCCAATCTCTCCCCAGTACTGAAATTCCGATCAGCAAATTAGTCTCTGCCAACACAGATTCTTTCAGGAGTTTTCATTCTTAGATATGACAATATATAAGTCCATGCAATTTTTGTATAAGGTTGAAATAACCTTGTGTTTTTGTTATAAATTAATAGGAAAATACTGGATTGATCCAAATCTTGGGTGCTCTTCAGATGCCTTTGAGGTTTTCTGCAATTTTAGTGCTGGTGGCCAAACATGTTTATCTCCTGTTTCTGTGACAAAGGTGTGTACTGAACTTTAGAATATGTGCTTGTGTATTGTAGAGAATTCATAAACAAGAATTTTAAAAGCTCTGTCTTCATTTAATTGTGGATTTTTAAGAATAAAATAAAAATGTGCCCTTTACCCTTCATTCTCTATCATATATGAGAAATATTTTCATTGTTAAAAATATTTTTAAAGATTTATTTTTGTTTTATGTAAGAAGTGTTTGCCTGCATATATGTGTGTGCAATATGTACATGCCTGGTCCCTGGATTGGTCAAAGGAGGACATCAGATCCCTTGGAACTGGAGTTATGAATGGTTGTAAGCCATCTGGGTGCTGGGAATTGAACCCATGTCCTCTGCAATATCATCAATTGCTCTTAATCACTGAGCCATCTTTCCAGTACTCACTGTTAAAAAAAAAATAGCTAACTGCCATAAATCTTGAAAGTTTGATTGCATGTTTTATGATTGGTTCAGTGTAGTGTATTCCATGGATCTTGTTTCTTCAATTCCCTAAAGCTTGTGCAGCATGGTGCCGTGTTTTCAAACATGCACAGACCTTATAAAACCTCTCATCAGCTGCACTGTTCTGATCAGCAATCCGTTACCTACAGCTTTGTTAAAAATTGTATTATTATTAAAAGAATTTTGCTACAGAAGCTTGCTGGGTTTGGGTGATTGACATAGAACAACTTCCCATAAACATTCACTAAATACTATTTAAAAGTTTCAAGACTAATTTTGTAAATGCACTATTTAGAATGAATGTCGATTAGTTTCATACAACAGTGACAGTTACAAGTATTTAAAAACCCAAAGCCCAGTTCTATTTATAACATCTTGAAATAAAAATTGCACTTCTTTCTTTTTCTAATTAAACAGGCTTTGCCAATTTTCTTATTGGCAAAGAGCTAACACGTGCCTATCATGTGTTCTGTCCATCTTAAGAAGGCTTGAAAAAGCAGTGTGCAGCTGGTTTCTATTGAGCTGCTCTCCTTCACTGAGCAGGGCTTTTTCTTGTGTAATCTCAGTNGACATTCACCGCTGTTCTCCGTAACAGAGGAAGGAGGACTGCTCCATCCCTAGGGGATCCATGCACCTCNAAATGAAGAGCAACACAACAGTTCTCTGTATAAAATATACATCCACGTCCTAGTCCTCAATGCCCTGGGAGTTGCCTGAGGATTTTGTAGAAAGGAGATAAAAGAAGGGAAATATGGAACAAACCAGATAGGAGCAGTAAAGAACAATGTGCTAGTTCCTTCCATGACCAAATCAATTCTGCCNTTGGTAGGTANTAGAAAGACCAGAAATCAGGAATGTGTGTGGNGAGCAGCTCCCTGGGGAATGAAACTNCAGGCTACTGAAGGGCTTGCTCCACTCTGTGGCNGAGGGTGGATAATTATCTTTGTCATTTTGTTTCTGTTGTTTTGTTTTGTGNTTTTAGTGTTTTNGGTGTGAAAATTTATTAATGTTGAATAGTAAAAGTAGTAATACCATGATCAAAACAATATTAATAAACACACATTCCAAGAGAATTACANTCAAGAATTTGAAAAATAATTGTTTACTGCCTGATCAGGCTTCAACAATTAGAAAATTCTNGTAATCTACCAAGTTAAGGCTCTTAGCAGACCCATGAGGTGGGTGTTATACCCCCACTTTATCAACAAGGTAACCAAGGCTGGGGAAGGCTAGTATATTATACATATCTGACTCAATATGGGAATACGTGTTGACAAGGATGATGATGGTGGTAGTAGTGTTGACAATGATAATGATGGTGGTGGTGTTGACAATGATGGTGGTGGTGTTGACAAGGATGATAATGGTGATAGTGTTGACAATGATAATGGTGGTGGTGGTGTTGACAATGATGATGATGGTGTTGACAATGATGATAATGGTGGTGGTGGTGACAATGATGATGATGATGGTGGTGGTAGTGACAATGATGATGATGGTGCTGGTGTTGACAATGATGGTGATGGTATTGACAATGATAATGGTGGTGGTGTTGACAATGATGATGATGGTGGTGGTGGTGACAATGATGATGATGGTGGTGGTGTTGACAATGATGGTGGTGGTGTTGACAATGATGATGATGGTGGTGGTGGTAACAATGATAATGATGGTGGTGGTGGTGACAATGATGATTATGGTGGTGGTAGTGACAATGATGATGATGGTGGTGGTGTTGACAATGATGGTGGTGGTGTTGACAATGATGATGATGGTGGTGGTAATGGTGGTGATGATATTGATGATGATTATGATGATTATTATGCTGACAATGATAATGACCAGGGTAATAATGATGATGATGATGATGGTGGTGATAGTGGTAATGGTGGTGGTGTATGGGGCTACAGAAACATTTACTTCCCTTTCCAAATGTAGGAATGTGTAGTCAGACTTGCTAATTCNTGTTTTTCCCTGTACTGTTCATGCTATTAGTTAAGGCTGGTTCATGTATACATTCCCTTAGTAAACATTTCCTGCTGACTCACTGTTTGCAACTACTTTAGGATTTGACAAAAAATTAAAATTACTCAATCANATTATTTTTCCAAACTTGTAACATATCTTATGAAATTCACACAAAAGTAATCTCAAATGAAGACTCTCATGAAAAACAGATTATAACATTAAGCCAAGCAAATAACTATTATTGCTGTGTTGCAAGTAACACTATAAAAATCATTTTATTATACTATTGTATGTAATAGCCTAATGATATGTTGCAGCTAGTTCACACAGCCTCAAAAAAACCTGTTGCCAACATCCTTTCTTAGTCCATGCCCATTGGCATCAGCTTGGTAGTCTGACAGCAGTGTTTCTACCCTGATAATCAAAATCAGAGATCACGTGCACACACACATCACCATCACCACCACCACCACCACCACCAGGAACCACTGAGTAAACCTTTGCCAGCATTCCACCTATTGGCATTTAAATTCCAGATTTCTCAGGCTGCCCTTCCTTGAATTTCCCTATATCACTATGTGTTATAACATGACTCTTGTTTCTGTGACACCAGTTGGAGTTTGGAGTTGGCAAAGTACAGATGAACTTTCTTCATTTGCTGAGCTCAGAAGCCACCCACATTATCACTGTTCACTGTCTAAGCACCCCAAGGTGGACAAGCACACAGGCAGATGGCCCAGGATTGCCTATTAGTTTCAAAGGATGGAATGGTCAGATTTTTGGAGAAAACACTCTACTTGAACCTAAAGTCCTCTCAGATGACTGCAAGGTAAGAGAATGACACTTTTAGAAATGTGACTTAAAAAGATGAAAATAGGACTTTCCTTGCAAACTGAAACTACAGAAGGGTGCTAAGTTTTAAGGTCCCTGGCATACCTACGTTTTTCATAAACAACCATTATCTATCTATATCTACCTATCTAGATATGTATATATTGTCAATTTTTGCTATGTTAATAGGTTATTCACGAATTTTTATTTTGTTTTGTGTTCTGAGACAGGGTTTCTCCATGTAGTCCTGGACATCCTAGCACTTGCTATGTAGCCCAGGTGGGCCTTGAACTCANAGATCCACCTGCCTCTACCTTCCACGTACCATTATGCCCAGCTTATTCATGGTTTTTTAATGTCTTTTTTTAAAGATTTATTTTAAAAGTTTTTTTACATGTATGAATATTTTGCCTACATATAAGTATGTGCACCAGATGTGTGCCTGATGCCTTTTGAGGTCAGACAATGGCACTGAATCACCTGGAAATGAAGTTATAGATGGTTGTGAGTCACCATNTGGGTGCTAAGAACCAAGCCTGAATCCTCTGCAAGAGAAGCAAGTATTCTTGACCACTAAGCAGTCTCTCCAGCCTCTTATTTTTAACTATGTGCATGTGTGCATATCTTTGTGTGTTTATGTGTGTCACATATGTACAAGTACCTATGGAAGGTAAAAGAAGTGTTAGATCCCCTGGAGCTAGAGTTATAGGCAGCTGTGATTTGTCTAATGTGGGTGCTGGTGGCCAAACTCTATAAGAACAGTATGTGCTCTTAATTGATGAATCAGCTCTCCAACCCCTATTTATGTATTTTTATGTGTAAAACAAATGTTAATGCATAGATGTTAGTCCTCAGATGAAATAATTATATCTGGATAGATGAATGGATGGATTGATAGCTCAGCTCATCAATTGATTGATATAGCATGCACATAAATATATTTGCTTCATGTTTCGTGCTCTATATCTTATTNCTACATGGAAGACAAGTCATAGAATTGTTAATTTATTTGATTTTGCTAATTCTTATACAATTAAAAATGAATACAATTGTGGACTGACTGGTCCTCTTGGTATTTTATTTTTAGATCACTTTTTTTTCTACTGAAATGAAGTCATAGATACTATGACAAACTTAATTATATATACAATTAATTTTTCATTAATTATTTTTAAGTAGCATTGTTTCCCNCCTTAGTATCTAATTAAGCCCATGATTTAACATCTCTTGCCATTTCCTGGAGACCATTTTTTCTACGTTTCTTTTCATAGGTAAATGGTCAAAAGTAGATTGCTCTTTCTCTATTTAAAGAGAGCAGTATTCCCAACAAGTTCACGTGACTTTTAGTCCATCCCAGAAACTTTCTGGGACGTGGCCCTTTAGCACCTCTGAGATGCAATCTGAGCATCAGTGAGTGGGATACAGCTCAGCAAGTCAGGCCAACCTTCCTTTCTAGANTGGGCTTTCACTGGCTACTACTCTATTCTATGGCCAGACTGATCTATTTATTACAATAATAATAATATTATAATAATAATATAACAACAACAATTCCACTATTTATTGACTTTTTTATATGGTAATTGGACATACAGTCCATATATTATTTTATTAGTCATAATACATTTGTAAAAAAAAATTAGTCCAAGCCATCCTTGGTAGGACACACTGTAAACTTAGCAGTTAGGATGTGGAGACAGGAGGATTAGGTGTTCAGGGCCAGCCTTGGCTACATGAGATCATCTCCCAGACAAACAAAGAAGATTAGTCCCATTTCATAGGGAAGAAAGTAAAGGTACAGAAAAGTTTAAGAAANTTCCTGGAGGTTATCAACTAATTAGTGGAGAAGCAAGCAAGCAACCGCAGGTGTGCACAGCTCCAAATTCCATGCCTCACAGCCAGCTTGCAATGTTTACTTGAACTCTCATTTGATCTCCAGCCCTGTAAAGCAGGTTAAAGTCCCATTGTATATGTGAGGAAAGTATCCGTGCCTGGATTTCCATTTTCCCAGGTGGTGTTCTCACCCCATGCTAGGCTGACTTCACAGCTGCATACTTCACCTGTTCTCACCCCATGCTAGGCTGACTTCACAGCTGCATACTTCACCTGTTCTCACCCCATGCTAGGCTGACTTCACAGCTGCATACTTCACCTGTTCTCACNCCATGCTAGGCTGACTTCACAGCTGCATACTTCACCTGTTCTCACCCCATGCTAGGCTGACNTCACAGCTGCATACTTTACCATCTGTACTTGGTTGGGGTTGCCCTTGCTTTTGTGTTGTTGTTGCCTATTCCCTGCCCTCTGCAATGTCTTTCTCAGCTTCTCTTACCATCTGGAAGTTNCTGGCATTCTTTAAGACCCAGCTAAACGCTAGATCTCATAAAATGTATCTTGGCTTCTCTAGCAATGAAGAATTTAGTGCCCATGTCTGTCTGCACCACACATCTTGCCCTTACTGTACACGGTCTTTGTCTGTATGCTGTATCTTGCCCTTGCCTTACACGACCTTGAATCAATTATGTCTGTTCTTCCCANTGAGATTGCTGTTTACTTCAGATGTCAGAACCAAGTTAGTCACCTTTGTATTTCCCAAGCACTGTAATAAAATTAGAAATGACAGCTCATTCAACTNTGCCTAATGTTCAGCAGCACATTCGATGTCTGCTTGATGGGTCAGTGAGTGAATCTAACAGTTGAATTATGTTCAGTGTCTGCTTGACAGGTCAGTGTCTTTCCAAGTTTAGGTCTGGTTATCATACCAACTTTATGACATCAGACAATGACTTATTGGTGAACNTCAATGGCCTTGGCTTTAACATGAAGATATTAGCTTAAATAGTCACTAAAGATCCTTCAAATTTTAAAATTCAGACCATGACAAGACTCTGAGCAAGTAAATTGGCTTCTGAATAAAAAGCTCCACATGTTTAGGCAACTGTGTTTCTCTGCTTTCTCTTGTTGAATATTTAACATAGAACATTTTATAATGGGTTTTGACCATATCATTTATCATAAATAGCAGAGGCTGCAGTAATATGAGAAGCAGGAGGCTTAGAAAGAACAAAGAAGAAAGCCATTCAAACGGAAAACCATAGAAGTGGGGAGGGACGGGAATCTAAGATGATTCAATATGATTACCATTGAACTGCTTCTAACTACGGCAATTCTAGTTATTTGGTACCTAATACACAAATACTGTGATAACTAATCCTCTTTTACTCAAGAAAAATGACCACCCTGAAGAAATGCAGGGAAAGGGAGCCTGCAGGATGGCTCAGTGGGTAAAAGCTGTGCTACCAAAGCTTGATGACCCAAGTTCAATCATTGGAACCCATGTGGTAGAAGGAGAGAACTAACTCTCATTGGTTTCCACTAACTTTTCACACACACACACAAAACACACACACACACACACACACACACACACACACACACACACACCAAATAAATACTTGAAAAAGGAACAGATGGGTCTGACCCTTATTAGGAATACTGCAGACTTTTAACTCATCTGCTACTGTGGTCCATAGACATCAGAAGCAGAAGGCTTACATTAAACTCTAGCAGTAAAAATCAAAAGACAATGCTATTGCAAAGGAAGGAAGTCTGCTGTCTTAGTTTCTTTTCCTGATGCTGTAATAAAACACTCTGGCACGAGCAACTTACAGGAAGAAAAGGTTTACTGAGAGTCAGAGATCCTCACATAGCATCCATAATATCCATGAATGCACACATGCTAGTGCCCAGCTGACTTTCTCCATTCGTATGTAGTCCAGGATCCCCTGTCTACGAAACACTGCCCCCCTCTGTGGGCATGTCTTCTAAGCTCACTTCTGTAATAAAGACAATCCCCCACTAACACGATCAGAGGCCAGTCCTCCCAGGTGATTCTTGATTCTGTCAAGTTGACAATTAACACTACCGCAATGGGCCTGGTGGTACGGTACAGGTGTGTAATCTCAGCCACTTAGAAGACTAAGGCAGAGNGATCATATGTTCAAGCCCTGCCTTGTCTATAAAGTGAGTTCAAAGCCAGCCTGAGCAGTTTAGTGAGATCTTGTCTTTAAGTATAAAAAAGAGGTGCTGTGTTAGCATGGTAGGTAGCTCTCATCAGTATATAAAGGGTCTTGAAATGTAGCCTAGTGATAGATGCTCACCTAGCGAGTGNGAGGACCTAGCTTTAATCCCCAGTATGGGGGGTGGTGGATGGGGAGGGAAGAGAGGAAGGGGAAGAAGATAGGGCAAGGGAGGAAAAGAGAAAAAAAGGAAGGACTAGCCTAGACTTCCAATATTTGATTGATGGTAATTACTAATATTTATTTAGTATTGTTCTAAATGTTTTCTATTCTCTTTAAAATTTTTTTATTTGGGGGGGATAGGTCTCTATATACCCAAACTGGACTCAAACACATCATGTAGTCCAGGTGGACCTCAAACTTGTGATTCCCCTCGCCTCGGCTGCTGATATTCCCCGGCACGCACCACAAGAGCTAACACCACTGTCTCTTTAAGTCTTGAAAGGAATCCACATTGTCTGTGAAGGTACTGCTTGTTGAAAATGAGTGCTTGGAGAAGCAGTTACATCTGAAAACATTTTGCTCTTTTTTCACAGATTCAGGATGGCAGCTGGCACAAGGCAAAATTCCTTTTTCATACCCAGAATCCTAATCAGCTCCCTGTGATTGAAGTCCGAAACCTTCCTCATCTGAGAACTGAGCGAAAGTACTATGTTGAAAGCAGTTCTGTGTGCTTTCTCTAAAGCCTCTGGGTTAGTGCAGAAGCTGTGCTGTGCGTCAGGTAATTGGTGCAGAGGGGGAAATGCTGACAGAAAAGTATGTTGTTAGGAAATGTGGGGAAAAAATAGTGGCTAAATCTTAAGAAATCTCAGGAAGAAAAGATTTCCTCCTAAGGAGAAACGGCATTTTTAAAGGACTATGATTGATAGTGTATTTAATTCTCTTAAATTTTTTTTATTGATCTGAGTTTTTGTAAAGAATTCCCTAGAACTGAAAATGTATAAACTTGGAATTCTTAAGGGTGCCCTATGCTGTCATCCCCGTAGACAGCTGGAACTTCGGGGCGCTGTGGAGCAGTACTGGATAGTGCTCCGAACGGTGCGACATTTCTGTCTGAAACTTGNGAGCCACAGTCTCTGGCACCTTCTCTTCCCAAACACAAAGCTGTATTCAGGTCCCCCATGGGCATAAAATTTTAGACGGTGTACACTACCTCTTCCATGCTGCCTTTTTGTGTTGCCTGGTGCTGTTTCTCAAAACAGGGTGCTGTGGCTGGCATAGGCTATTTTATTTCTTTCTGCATCTTTGTTATTAAGAGTGTATGTACTGGTTACATCAAAATATGTCATAATTGTTAATTCTTATTTCCATTTGTTTGGTCTCATGCTTAATAACAAGTAAAGCTATTTATGCAAAGTCCTTATTTTATTTTAAAATTCTCTTCATGCACATGGAATCAAAGCCAGCATGTTGCAACTCGTGTATATGCAAGAGAATTGGAGTGTTTCTTTTGTTTTTTGTTTTCTTCTTTAAATTGCTGTAAAAAGTACCTTAGGCCACCTATATTCAGTGGTAGGTTTGGGTTAGAAACTGGGGTTTGTGATATACTGTTTTAAAACTCCAAGATCATCTGGAATGATATGTTGTATATATATATAAATATTATGTAAAGTTTGAGTTCAGCCAATCTTTTGAAAATTGCTGCTGTTTTAAATTATAAAACTATATTTATGCTTTGTAGAAAATATTTGCTTTGTAGTACTTATTAATTTTTCTTTCACTGTGCTTAAATATAAAGTTAGTGCTCCGAGGAATTTTATAGTCTTTAAAGCGGCATCGTGCATTGAGGGGTCTTTTTCCACTAAAACTAAGCTCTGCCTGTCANTCTTTCCTTGTTGACAGAGAAATGTTAGTTCAATATTAAAAGAAAAAGATTATGTCTCTTGCTGTATGGATGAGTCTGTTGTTCAACTATTACAAGCATACAGTTAACCTCAGCAAACCACATTTACCTGTCTATAATAAAGAGGTACTTTAAATCATTTTGAGTTATTCTTGTCACCTTCTTTTATTATCATACTCATTTATTANATATAATAACTCCTCTGCCATCCCATGCTATGTATATTTTCATTATTAGAAAATATGCTATATGATTGCTAAAGAAGTATAGGGCCTGTTGCCCATTTTTACGTAATTAGGACATGGTACAGAAACAACCATGGCCTAAGATATGGTGAATGATTTCCAATAAGGATGTCAGCACCATCCAGAGAATAAAGGACAATATTCTCATCAAAGAGGGCTGGAAAAATAGTGCCCATCTACCAAAAAACAAAGACAGACAATTTCCTTCCTTGGTAGTACAAAACAGCTCATCTGGGATTAGAGCTAAAATAAGCTCTCAGAGGAAGCATAGAAAATCTTCACAACATTTGATTTAATGATAATTTCTGGGAATAACACCAAAATCACACTTAAGAGAAAATCCTAGATAAACTGGACTACATTAAAAAAAAAACTTGAATATAAAAGACATTATCAAAAGAGCCATGAAGCAACCCACAGAATGTTTTCATATAATAGGAGATTCTGTAGCCTTAAAATGCATGAAATACTGATGTATGATACAACAAGGGTGAATCTTGAAAACACTGAGGTTAAGCCAGATACAAAAAGACAAATATGATAGGATTCCCTTCTATGAGGGATCAAGAGCAGACCAACTCATCGTACACACAGAAGTCATGAGACAGATTAGCAGAGGCAGGAATCAAGTGGAAAATATCTTTAATACATAAAGAATTTCTCTTTAGGATGATGACAAATTCTGGAGACAGACTAGTGCTGATTGTACAGCAATTTAAGTATGCCCATAGCACTGAATTGTGTGCTTAAAAATGATTTGAACAGTATTTTGTTATGTGTGTTTTATATGTGACTCTAAGAGGAACCATAGCAAAGATGTCTGACTTGATGTCGGAGGAAAATAAAAATATCTTCAGAGGTTAATTCTAATGAGAAAATCATATCCTGTGATTGAGTTTGAGTCTGCAGGCTATGACTGTTGTAAACATAACTACTTATTTCAGAAACTCAAATGATAAATGACATTTCTAGGTAGCATTTAAGAAATACATAAAAATACAGAGAGTGATCAAGAAAGACAGAGAGAAAGAGAGAGGGTGAAGGGAGGAAAGAAGGGAGGGAGNAAGGGAGTGAAGGAGGGAGGGGGAAACAGGGTGAAAGGGAGTGCATGCAGAAATAACATGCATTATGGTTCATATGGCTCATTTGATTTATTTGGTTTTGTTTTCTGTTTTGGATTTTTTTTCAAGCAAGGTCTCATTGTAGTCCAGGCTGACCTCAAACTCATTATGTAGCCAAGGATGGCCTTGAACTCCCAACCCTNGTGCATTTGCTTCCCAAATGCTAAGCATACAGGCATGCACCACCAAATGTGCCATTGTGTTTTAAGTGTGTTGCTGAATCATCTTAAGTACAGTCAATATGTGTGAAACAGTGGTTGACAGCCCTATGAGGGTCCGCTGTGTGATTTTCTATGCTGTGTGTTCATCACTTCCATTGCCTCACTGTTAAATGAGTTTCTGAATGGAGTCAATAACTTGACNTAGNAAAGTGCTTAGAATAGAGCTTCACACAAAGTAATGTTTGATGTACAGTACTGCTAGTGCGTTTGTCATCACTAAAGACTTGGGCAGTCTGTGGTTATCACCGAAGAAAGCTCTGTTGAGTCCCTTAATGAAAATTTGTGCAAGGGGAAGAAAGGAACAGTCCCTACTTGGCAGTACTTATTCATTTGCATGGTAAAAATATTTCTACCACGACAGATTTCGGGTAGAAATCTGATGTTACTTGTGGTGATATATTGTGTTCCCCAATAAACCTTACCTGGGGATNAGAGGACAGAGCCAGCCACTAAATTAGACATAGAGGTCAGGCAGTGGTGGCACACACCCTTAATCACTCGGGAGGCAGAGATCTATCTGGATCTCTGTGAGTTCAAGGCCACACTGGGAACAGAGCCAGGCAGTGGTGACATATGCCTTTTATCCCAGGAAGTAATATGGCAGGACACAGAAAGGTATACAAGGNGTGAGGAAACAGGAACTCTCTTGAGGCTGAGGATTTCATAGAAGTAAGTTAGTGGCTGGCTGTTCTGCTTCTCTGATCTTTCAGCTTTCACCCCAATGTCTGGCTCTGGGTTTTTTTATTATAAAACCTTTTAAGATTCATGTTACATTACTGAACATGAAGTCAGGCTACCCATAAAATTGGCTTTATAAGTGTAAATTTTTAGATTTTATATGTTAAATTCTTTTAAAATCAGATGTGCCTATGTCTATTAATACTTAAGAAAATTTCTTGTATTTCCTCCCAATTTTTATTCTTTTTTAAGATTTATTTATTTATTATGTGTACAGTGTTCTGTCTGCATGTATGCCTGCACAGCAGAAGAAAGCATCAGATCTCATTACAGATGGTTGTGAGCCACCATGTGGGTGCTGGGAATTGAACTCAGGACCTCTGGAAGAACAGGCAGTGCTTTTAACCTCTGAGCCACCTCTCCAGCCATTTTTATTCTTTTAATTTTTTAATATTTATTTGTTTTATGAGCATATGTGTGTGCCTGAGTGTATGTCTGTATACCAGGGAGATCGGAGAGACATGNATCCACTGGAGGTGGAGTTACAGATGATTGTGAGCCAGCTGTGTGTGAGTGCTGGGAACTGAACCTGGGTCCTCTACAAGAGCAATAAGTGCACTTAACTGCGGATCCATCTACACTGCCTTGGTCTTTGTAAGGTATCACAGATTTTTACTGTGCAATAAAACCATAGAAATGATACTGGAAGAAAGAAANTTCATTCAGTACCAACATGTACACTCCTTGTTTTGGGTATTTGGAAAAGTCATTTTGTTTCCATCCCNATATTGAAAAGCTATCGTCTGCTTGTCCTATCAGTTATGGGAGAGAGGGCACTAAAGTGTCCAGCTCTGCCTGTACCTTTACCTTTCCTCCTTTTATGGCTTTCATTTTTGCATTATATGTATAATTAGTTGAATTCAGGTAATCTTGTTTTGTGCTAATGAACGACTGGCAAGGGGAAGAAAGGGCCAAACCCTGATTGCCAGCGTTTGCTGTTTCCAATGCATAAATATTCCTATCCTGGTTGATTTCAAGCTATGAACTGATATTACTGCACATAAAGACTGGAGGCCACATGATTGCTATGCCAAGCCAGACCCGACACTGTCTGTGCCATTCTGTTAGACCAATTATCAGGCACACCTCTTTTATCTCTACTGGCCTGTGGCNCTTGCCTGGATGAAATCTCTTTTGTCTGTTGCTAGTGTTCCAGATTTTTATCCTTACCAGGAAAAAATTATGGGTAAGTGGATATGCATTTATCCTTTTTTATCTTAAGTTTTCTGTATCCTTTCATTTAGATATGTCTTTTGTGGGCAGCATATAGCTGTATTTTTATTTGTACTACAATTTGATAATGTTAGGCTTTNAATTAGTAATTTAATGCACGGTTATATTCACATTTGCACCNGCTATCCNCATATTATTTTACATGACTCTCACCTCTAACTTGTTTCTTTTTTCTTTCCTTTCTTTCTTGCCTTCCTTTTTAAGGGTAAAATATTTTTATCATTCCACTTAATCTTTTACAGATAACTGTGAGCCACCATGTGGGTGTTGGGAAATGAACCTGATTCCTCTTGAAGAACAGCCAGTGCTCTTAAACCCTGAGCCAATTCTCCAGCTCAACTTTTTAATTCTAATTACATCATTTTCTCAGATTCCAAGTCCTTGGGAAAATCGTCCATTTCTGTCACTGAGGCCATTCATCACAACTGTTTCAAAGTCCGTATCTGGTCATCCCAGACAATGATCTATGTGTGCTGTTTCATTTTCTTTTAGTTTTCAGTCATTTTTCTCTTCTTCTGGCATGGTTAGCAATTCCTTGAAAAATATCAGACATGACATGTAAAACATGGCAGACTCTGTGATCGCTAATCAGTCATTCCCTCACAGAAGAAGTAAACTTACTTTTGNCAGTTGGCCATTACCAATGATTGAGAGAGCTTTGACGTTAGGCCTTCTCGGAGCAGATTCTGTCTCCAGTTTTCTTTTCCTTGTAGTTTTTGATTCCCTTCACGTCTCTGTGGTCCTACATCAGCCTTGAACTGTAGGTTTCATCCCGTTGACTTGTTACTTTCTCCTCACCAGCTGCCAACAGCTCAGGATGCTTTCTGTTCAGCAGTTTCCTCCGGGGAAAAGGTGATGAGGGAAGTCCAGCTCACATCATTATTTCCTTCTTCACTAATCCTTCACCCTGGCTACTCAGGATGGTTGCTGAATCTGCCAAACATCTATTTTTTATATCTGTACAGATTTTCTAGTTATTCTTAGCAGTAGGTTTGGTCTCATATAAGCAATTCCATCATAATTAGAAGCAGAATTTTCTTTATCTGTAATAAAATATATATATATATATATCCTGGCCTTAGTTCCATTTTCTAGTAGGGATGACAGAATCAAGCTCTAAATCATCACAGTCAACTTTTGGTGAGTATTGACTATCTCCAAATAAAATAGGAAGTTGAACCTCGTGTACATCAATCACACACTTCTACTTAGTATACTNTAACAGCACACATGTCAGCCTTCCTGTTTGTTGCTGTCATACATGATACATCTGTGAATTTCATAAANTTAATAACAAAGGACTTCAACTTATTGTAATTTTATTAGTAAAAGGTATTTTCTCTAGATATTAAAATTTTTATTGCAGGATTTTTGTTGTGGTGGTGGTGGTGGTTTGGNTTGGTTTAGTTTGGAGGGGAGGTTGATTTGGGGGTTTTCTTGTTTTTGTTTTTTCAAGATGGGGTTTCTCTGTGTAACAGCCCTGGCTGTTCTGGAACTCTCTTTGTAGACCAGGCTGGTCTCAAACTCACAGATGTCTACCTGCCTTGGCCTCCCAAGTGCTGGGATTAAATCACAACAGGCTGGTTGCAGGGTTTTCTGTTCTTCTTTTGTAAGGTTTATTTAATTTATGTAGGTGTGTGTCCCTGTTTGAGTATATTCCACCTCTACACAGGTGACCATGGAGGCCAGAGGAGGGTATTAGACCTGCTGAAGCTAGAGTTGTAGGCAGTTTGAGTTGCATGTGGATGCTGAGAAAGAAAGTCTGGTCCTGTGGAAGAGCACCAAGTGCTCTGAACCGCTGAGCCACGTCTGCAGCCCCTTTGCAGGGTTGCTGTTAGTGTTTTTTTCAGACTTTGTAGTGCAGTACTTTTCTTTCCATCTTTATTTGGTTTTGAGGAATTAATCCATGGCGCCATGTAGTACTGCTGCCACCTGGGGTTTGGTGAGTGTGGATCTAAAAGACTGTACATATCATCACGGTATAACATCTTTCACCCACAATTCCGTGTACTTTCATAGAAACTTCATCAATATCCAAGCCAAAATACTTATACACATAAACTCATAACCATTGGTCAAAAGTAAAATCTCTATATTTACAAACTTTACTATAAACATAGCTTTCCACCGACAGAATAGTTTAATCATATTAAACTACAGCCTGCAAGGTATGGCAAGNTAATAAAATTATGTTTTCAAGTTTGCTTTCTTTTTTCATGTCTTTTTACTGTTGGTATGTCTGTATGGTATGTGTGTCACAATGGGCACACACATGTTGTGATGCTTCTGTGGTCAGAACAACTTTCAGAAATCAGTTTTCCCCTTCTGCTATGGACCTCAGGCCTTAATTCAGGCAATTAGGAATGCTCGCTAAGAACTTTTACCCACTGCCCACTGAGCCACTTCACCAGCCCTCAGATATGCTTTCTATACAGGCAGAACTGGCACCAAATCAATACAAAGTCCTTTTCCATACAGAATATCCTATCTGAAGCCATACTGGTCTTCACAAAACCTCCTTAACCTCAAATGAAACATTAATGTGGTTCTTTCTACATAAAACAGANAGGTTCTGTTTGCTTGCTTGACAACCTTATAATAAAGNAAAGGTTGGTAGTGGCACAGGAAAACTTGAGCAGTTGGATCATGGTGTTGGCAGCAGGCTCCTTGTGAATCTTCACACCGTGTGTGAATTTATTCCTCACAGTCAGACAGGCAATGTTTATAGCTGCAGAAGTGTGGACTAAGCCTTCAATGCATAGTGCTCAGCCCCGTTAATGTATCCCCTTTTCCTCATGACTTGGGTAAAGACGGCCTGTGGCAAGTAGGTATGATGAAGTTGTTTTCACTTCAGCTTGGGCACATATTATGCAATGTGTGTGTTTTGGATTCNGACCCCGGACTAGTTCAGAGCCAAGTCAGGAAAACAGCCCCTCTACAGAGAAGAGACAGATGGGGAATCTGAGTGATCATCTTGGCTGTACCAAGCAGTAGGATTTTTAGAACTACCCATAACCACAAAAAAGTTAGTAACCACACATTAAAAAAATAATTTTATTTTATTAAGTATCTAGTTCAGGAAAAAGTTACAGTTCAAAGACAAGAAAATTTCTCACTTCCTGAAGTAAACACTGGAAAGCCAGTTTCATAAAATGAACACTTTTGATACAAGGATGATCCCTCAGCTAGTAAGAAGTGAAAATCTTTACTTGAACTTTCTTATGTTATATTCAAGTTCTTCACTCNAATATTTTTTATTTATAGAAGTAAAGACATTTAATAACACAGATGTCAAAATGTTAATTTTTAAAATTCACAGGAGTGGTGGAGATAAATGGCTCAGTCAAGATGCTTGCTGTGCAGGCACAAGGACCTGAATTGGGGCACAAGGATCCCAACACACAAATAAAAAGTCAAGCATAGTGGCGTGCACCTGTAATTCCAGCACCTGGTAGGCAGAGATTGAGTGTCCCTGGGGCTAGCTGACCAGCCAGTCTAGTTTGTGGTGGTATTTTATCTATGTCCCCCAATAAAATTTATCTGAAGATCAGAGGAACAAGGTCAGCCACTAGCCTTGCAAAATTAGCACANGCCCTTAATCCTATCACTTAACAAGCAGGGTCTGTCTGGATCCCTGTGAATTCTAGGTCACACTAGGAATGTGGAGACACACGCCTTTAATCCCAGCATCAACCGTAGAATTCTGGAGGTCTATA
>LZPO01066327.1:311159-324752 GCA_001675575.1 Neotoma lepida | reverse complement strand
ACCTCATTCATGTTGATGAAACACTATTCACAACAGCCTAGATATGGCATCAGTCTAGGTGTCTGTCAGTAGAGTAACGAATAAAGAAAATGTGGTATATACACACAGTATTATCCTGCCACTAACTAGAACAAAACTATGTTATTTGTAGGACTATGGATGACTTCTGTGAGTAACCCCGATGTACTCACCGGCTCACCAAGATGAACTTTGATCTGTTGTTAGTCCCTCCCTGGGGTGAATAGACATCTGCTCACTTCTTCCCCAGAAATAGCGCCACACAACAGCAGGGCCCAGTTCTTTATGGTCGTTGGCCAGTGTGTCAGTTTACTGGAGCAACATGATAGCACAAACTGGACGGCTTACGCAAAGATCATTTTATTTTCTCGAAGTTCAAGAAGCTATAGAAATCCAAGGCGAAGGGTTCAGAAGTTTCTTTGTTAGGCTACCTGGGTTGGCAAACAGGTGGCCTATTTCTCACCACATTCCAGTACTCCTTCTCTCTCTATGTGTATTCATTCCACTTGTATGCAAATTTCTTCATATTAAATAAATGCACCAGTCAGATTGGATTAGGGCCCATTATAATGACCTCACTTTAACCAGTATGCCTTTAAAGGCCTTGTCTCCAAAATATAGTCAAAATTGTGAGGTCTTAGAGATGAAGGGTTTCGGCATATGGATTTGAGAGGATATTATAGACTGTAACAACCAGAGTTTCAGCTGCTGGTAGTCATAGGTGATTCCCAGGCACGGTTTCATGTAACCTTTGCAAGAGTCCATGAGAATATATCTCTCTCCTCTCTCCCCCTCCCTTTCCTCTCCCCCCGCCCCGCCCCCGTTTGTTTTGTTTTTGAAACAGGGCCTCACTAAGTAGCCCCAACTGACCCAGAATTTACTATGTAGACCAGGCTGGATTTTAAGTCACAGAGATCCTCCTGCCTCTAGCTCTCAAACGCTGGGATTAAAGGCGTTTTGTTTGTTTGGTTGGTTGGTTTTTGGTTTTTGAGACAGCGTTTCTCTATGTAGCCCTGGCTGTCCTAGAACTCATTCTGTAGACCAGGCTGGCCCCAAACTCAAAGATCTGCCTGTATCTCCAGTGTGTTGGAATTAAAGGCGTGTGCCACCACCACCCACGCATAAAGCCGTTTTCTTTCCTTGGTCCCTAGCGTATAGGGGGAAAAAAAAAAAAGTTTTAAGAGCAGTGGTTCTCAATTTGCGGGCCATGACCCCTTTGAGGATCACATATTAGATATTGAGCATATCAGATGTTTACATTAAGACCTGTCTCTTATACACATCTAGATGTGTATAAGAGACAGCCTAAGACCATCAGAAAACACAGATATTTACATTATGATTAATAACAGTAGCAAAATTACAGTTATGCAGTAGCAACGAAAATAATTTTATGGTTGGGTGGGGAGGATCACCGCAACATGAACTGTATTAAAGGGTCGCAGGATCAGGAAGGTTGAGAACCACTAGTTTAGACAGTCTGAACTTTAGAGGAACATGGCAGGCTGTCCTCCATTATTAGATTTAATCCTTAATACAGACTAAAGCGGGTCATCTTATTTCGAGACTATTATTTCAGTACCTAGGACACCAATTTCGGAGCCTGGGCGTGGTCTCTCACCGCCCTNAGAGATGCGACTGCAAAGACGCCGAGCCGTAAAGTACTCCACGAATCGTGAAGAGTCGTGGCGCGATAGAGTTGCTTTACGGCTTACCCCCGCTTCTAGCGGACGTGCAGAGCTTGCGGCTTCTGGTTTGCACACGTGTGGCGCTGTCGGTGACTCGTTTGGTAATCCCTCTTGGTAGCACCGCAGTGAAGAACGGCGTGGCAGCTTCAGCCTAGGCTCGTGAGCTGATGGAGTTTGCAGCTGAGGAGGAAGGGACTCCGGGAGGAGGTCCCCAGAGGGTAGCGGAGGGGGCGCGGCCGAGGCCCCAGGCTGGTGGGGAGGGAGCCTGGGACTTAGGAGGGAGCTCCGAGGCTGGCGATGGAGAGAGGAACGGACTGACAGGAATTCAGACCACAGAGGATGTGGAGGAGATAAAGATGGATTTAGCTGTAGTGAAACAGGAAGTGGTGGACTGGTCGGACGTAGACGGTGGCATATCGGACAGCCACTGGGTAAAGCAGGAGGTGGAGGGCGGGCCTGAGGTGAAGGATGAGAAAGTAGGAGTGCTGGAGGTGAAGCAGGAGGCGGATAGTAGCCTGGTGGTGAAAGAAGAGACAGTNAATGAGCCAGAAGTAAAGGAAGAGAANGTGAAGGTGAAGGAGGAGGTGATGGACTGGGAAGAAGTGAAGGTGGAGGACCTGAACGTCAAACAGGAGTTGTTTGTTGGTCAGAACGTAAAGGAGGAGCAGATGATGGATGGAGTGCATGTCAAGGAAGAGGACTGCCTCAAGAGAGAAGTGATGGATGACAGGAAGGTGAAGGAAGAGNCTCAGATGAATCCCCGAGTGGGCTGCAAGAGGAAATTGGCTATGTCAAGGTAGGGCAGGGAGAAAAACCAGACGGGGAACGAAACATTGAGTGGACGAAGCTACTGCAATAGCAGAAAGTGGAGTAAATTAAACCAGGCATGAAGTGGGTTCCTGAAGTCTGAATGGTGGCCTTCGAGTTGGGCTTGGAAAGGGTACTGTCAGATCACAAATCCTGGGACACTGTGTGCAGTGGCAGTGTCCAACATGGTATGGAGTTAGGGAGTGAAAATTCTGGGGATCAGAGACCTTTGTGGAACCAAATCTTGTTAGCTATGAAGCTCTTGTTTAGAGCTTCTGCCTACTAGAGAAAGTAGGAATTAGGGGACATCTAATAAAAGCCAACAATGAGAAAGTGGGTGGAGTTATAGACGGCGTCAACTTCCTCTTGAATTTTTTCATAGCTCCTATGAATGTTTATTTCTTGGATGTAGTTTCTTTAGTATGCTCATGTGGTAGCAGAGAAGATCAAATTATGATCAGATTGTGTCTCAAAGAGCTTNGACTGACTGAACTTAATTATACTCCATGTGCTTTGGTGAGAACANAAGATGGGTAATACCATTTCTGGGTTATTTCNGTGTCCATTCTAAATTAGATGTGGACTTTTGGAAAGGGCATACATTATTGTTAGATTTGGCTGTGTCTCATCCTATCTTGTTTTGCTGGTGTATATACTTTTAAAATATCCAAATGTAGCTCCTAGACACACACAAAAGCTCCATGAATTACAAATTTAAAAAAATCACCAATTCATGTTNTTCTCTAATTACAGTAGAAAAAGAAGTCAAAATGAGATNTTTTTTCATCTATATTGTTTTCTTGAATTACATTTCATTGTAAATGTCATTTGCAAACATTTTCCTAATTTTCAATGACAGCTATCAAGTATTTTATCAGCATTGCTAACCTCTGCTTCATTTGCTTTGACTACCTGCCTGTAAACTGTAAATATCCTTGAGTCGGCATTCAAAGACTGTAAGTACTTAAATAGAGTTAGTTTTTGAGTATTAACTCACAGGTGAACTTTTACAGGTGTCAGACTTGTGGGACAGAAGAAGCAAAGTACAGATGTCCCCGCTGCCTTCGATATTCCTGCAGGTAGATATGTAACTTTCTACCATATCCCCTACCTGTCTGCACTTACTTCAGATAGAAAACTGCTTCCTGTTTGTTTTTGCAGTTTGCCCTGTGTAAAAAGACACAAAGCAGAGCTGACCTGTAATGGAGTCCGAGATAAAACCGCTTATGTCTCCCTACAGCAGTTTACTGAGATGAATCTCCTAAGTGGTAAGTCATTTTGTGCACAACAGATAAATGCTTTCTGGACGCTGGTATATGTCACATGTTAATTTTTCCATTCTGAAATTACAAGACTATCGATTTTTGGAAGACGTGGCAAGAACAGCAGACCAAGTTTCAAGAGATACTTTCTTGAAAAGACCTAAGCNCAAAAAATATGTAAGTATTTCTTCTGATCTTTTCAAGTTAAAATTTCTTCCNATCAGTTTATTCATTTCTCAGCTATATCAAGTGGCCACCCTGATCTGGGACTGTCCTGGTTATTCGAGATAGACCCAAAGTACTTACCCTGAGGAGTTTGTATTGTAGTGGGGTTAGTTAAGTGGAAGAGTCAGGATGTGTAGAACAACAAATATAATTTCTTTTGTAGATTTAAGTGCATGTAGAAAATTAGGATGAGTCAAAAGAGTAAAGAGAACAGAGTTCTGTGTGAGGGACATGAACTGTCAACACAGTGATAACGATGAGTATCTCTGAGAGGGGACAGTTAGGCAGTGATCTTAATGGTGTAAAAGACACAGGTGGAGACATTTGGCAGAAAGCTTTTCTGGGTAGAAACATAGGCAAAAGTGGCACAAACCTGTGATCTAGCACTTGGAGGAAGACATAGCTAGACTTTGACTCAAAAACATGCAGGTTAGGAACCAGTGTGTATGTTTGGAGGATTACAAGGGGCAGGATTACAAGGAAGAATATTGAGTAGGGAGGGATGCTAAACAGAAGTTAGGGAAACCTGCCCGAGTTCCCAAGCCTTCTAAACAAACAGTAGACCAAGGGAGGCTGGGTGTGGTGGAGGCTTTAATGCAGCACTCAGGAAGCCGAGAGGCAGGTGAGGCTTTGAGTTCCAGGCCATGCNGGGGTATGTGAGACCTTTTGTTTGCTTGTTTCGAGACACGGTTTCTACTGTGTAGCTCTGGCTGCCCTGGAACTCTCTCTGTAGACCAGGCTGGCCTTGAACTCACAGAGATCCTCCTGCCTCTGCCTCCTGAGTGCTGGGATTAAAGGCGTGCACCACTACTGCCTAGCTGAGACCTTTCTTAAAAAAAGAAAAAAAGCCTGGTGGTAGTGGTGCACACCTTTAATCTCAGCACACGGGAGGCAGAGGTAGGCAAATTTCTGAGTCCAGCCAGGTCTATAGAGAAAGGACAGGCAGGGATACACAGAGAAACCCTGTCTCAAAAAACAAACAACAACAACAAAAATAAATAATAAACAGAACAAGGGAGGAGTTGAGCATGTTTAGTCTTTAAAGCTCTCTTGAGCCTGGAGAGGTGGCTCAGCAGTTAATCACACATGATCTTGAAGAGGACTATGGACTACACAGAGATGTACAATTCCCTGTGACTCCTGTTCCAGAGGTTCCAAAGCCCTCTTCTGGCTTCCAAAAGCACCAGGCACACACGTGATGCATATACATACATGCAGACAAACACTCATACACATAAAAAAATACTTTTTAAAAAAATTAGGTTCACTTTTGCTGCTTGGTTGGGGTCAGGGAACCACAGTGGAAGACTGAAGCATGAAGAGTAGTTTCAGGGCTGTATGCCATAAGAGAGATGGTGGTGGCTTGTGTATGTTGTTAGAAATAATTGGAAAGTGGTGTGATTCCCGTTTTGACAAAATAGTTAACAGGACCCTGTGTCCTGACACACTTAGTTTTCATAGTCNTGCTTCCCTTAAACACTAGGACAATTAAAGATTATACACGTAAGATATTTGGTACCTGAGAAATTCATTAATACTGTGATTGAATCAGAGACCATTTTAGTGTAGAAGTGAGGATTCTTAGTACCTTTCACACACCTATATTATTGGTACCTAGATNATGATGCACATGTAGAAAATTACCATGTAGCATTACTTACTACTACTCAGGTTAAATTAAACATCACTAAGTTCTATTTTTATTGTAAAATACAGCGTATGTTAAAAAATCATAAAATGGACATACAGTGTAATGATTAATGATGTAGTGAGGATCTGTATAACTGCCACTGGGCCTGGGACAGGGATGTTCCTGGCCTCACCGGCGTTCCTTGTCACCTTCTGGTGTGCTGCACTGTCCCAGTCTCGTTTCTAGAGTTGTCTTAGATCCATACCTTTGCTCATTCTGTTGTTCAGAGACTGAGGTTTCAGTAATAACAACAACAAATGTTTTGGAACAATGCTACTGGGAATATTTTGGGTTTTGAATTATGATCTGTCTGCATGTGCTTTTCTAGTGTTTGTACTTAAACTCGGAATTGTTTTGCTGCGCTGTGTTCCTGTCCTTGGTTTGACTGAATGTTAATACAATTTATTCTGTAGTGATTGTTACCAGTATTCTTTCTTTCCTCTTTTGGGAGGAGGGGTTCATGACAGGGTTCCTCTGTAGCCCTGGCTGTCCTGGAACTCACTCGGTAGCCCAGGCTGGCCTCGAACTCAAGAGATCCGCCTGCCTCTGCCTCCTGAGTGCTGGGATTAAAGGCGTGTACCACCACCGCCCGGCATATTATTACCAATTTTCATTCTGGCCAATTAGGTCTAAATTTGGTCCAGCTTTTTGTTTTTTGTTTTGTTTTGTTTTGTTTTAAAGTCTGATTGCTATTGGGTTTTAATTTTTCAGTTCACTTACTCCTTTTGAGAAGAAACATCTTTTTATTGGACATTTGGATTTCCTCTTTTGTGAGTGTGTTCCTCTTGTTGTTCAGCTTTCTGTTGCCTTTGTCTGTGCACCAGTGTGGGCAGATACATGGCAGTGCGCATGTGTAGAGGTCAGAGGACAGCCTCTGGGGCNGGCCCTCTTTACCTCTTCTCCTGGCTCCTGGCTCTCCATAGGAGACTGGGATAGCAGACTACCACACCAAGCTTTGTGCAGCTTCTGTGATTTCAAACTTAGTTCTTCATACTTGTGCAGTAAATTACCCACTGAGCATGGTTGAGCTGTCTTTGTCTTAATAGTTTATGACAATTCTTTGTGTTTTTTAGATACTGGTCAGTACTTGATGGGATGTTATAAACTGTTTTGTATGGTTTATCTTTTCATACTTGGTGAACACATGTCTTAATTTTAGTGTACCCTTTATCTTTTGCTTATTTCCTTTATAGTTAGTAGTTTTAGATGTTTATAAGGAAATCCTTTCCTGTACATGGTCAGCAGCACTGCAGTTCGGGTGGCCTGCTTTGAACCTAACATTTTCTACCTTAAAATTACAGAGATAATTGTTTTCTGAAAACCTGATAGTATTGCATTTCACATTTTTGTATTTTCCTGAAATTGATTGTTAGTGTCAATGGAAGCGAAAATGCCATTTAATTTCCATTTAGATAATTCCTTTTTGTAGCACCATTTCCTGGAAAGTCTATCTTTTCCTATTTTTCCCAGGGTTTCATTTATCATAAATCNGGCCTCCATATGTGCTTAGATCAGTTTCTAGTCTGTCTACTCCATCTTGTTGGTTCACTTACCTGTCTTGCATCACTGCTATCCTCTCTCATTTATTGTAGTCTGCTTCACTCAGCATGTGGCCTGTTTGCTTGGAAGAAATGTCATTCTCTACTGAGCAGCCACAACCTTTTTTCCTTTCCTTACCATTATTCCCTACATGACCTCTTAACTACTGTCTACATAGTGTTGGGCATAAGAGATTTTTTTAACACAAGACTGAAATGTGCAAATGTCATATGCAAGTATTANACCATTTAGGTAAGGGGCTTGAGCATCTGCAAAGCCTGGTGTCCATCACTGGCTCTGAGGGATAAGAATATGCTCTCTTACAGTGAGGTTTATTGAGTGTGTTATTTAAATCATTTCTAGCTTTCCTTACTTACTGTATTCCTAGTGAATAAAAGCAAAAGGACTTTTTGATCCCTGTTTCTGTTAGTTTTTGCTTGGTTACTTTAAAGTTAACATACTACATGCATCAGGAATTATTTCTTCCTTGACATTATGAGGTTACCTGCTCTTCCTCTAAGCCAGTGATTCTCAACCTGTGGGTCATGACCCCTTTGCAACCATATGGAAGCACAGATATTTACATTACGATTCATAACATTAACAAAATTACAGTTATGACGTAGCAACAAAAATAATTTTATGGTTGAGGGTCACCACAACATGAAGTACTGTATTAAAGGCTTACAGCACTAGGAAGCTTGAAAACCACTGCTAAGCTTTTTGTCTGCTTTTCCCAATATTAAAAATTGTACCAGGGCTTTGCATGGTGCTTGTGTGGTGTGTTTTTCTTTTCCACTTCCCCATCTTATGTTTTGCTAAGTCTTTTGTGTCACAGTTCTGTTCTGTCTTGAACAAGTATGATAATTTGTTTTTTTTTTTTTTTTTTTTTTTGGTTTTTTGAGACAGGGTTTCTCTGTGTAGCTTTGGCACCTTTCCTGGAACTCACTCGATAGCCCAGGCTGGCCTTGAACTCACAGAGATCTANCTGCCTCTGCCTCCCNAGTGCTGGGATTAAAGGCGTGCGCCACCACCACCCGGCTCAAATGCTTTTAAGGCAGTTTTAAAACACATTTATTTTTATATGCATTTCTTTCTCTCATTGCCTGGCTGTTTTCTATGGGAGAGTTCATCTTTATAACTACTGCTATTATTAAAAGTAAAGTCTGCTGACTTACAAAATTAGATAGGTTCTTTTCGTCATTTTCTTACTTAGCTGCTAATTGCTAACCCCCATGTCCATGGACTTAAGACTTGCAACTTTGCATTATAAGTTTTAGATTCGTGTCCATTTAGCCAGAAAACTTTTTTTGCCCTTCCTTTCAGTGTTCTTTTTTCTTCCTTAGCACAATAGAAGGCTCAGTTGATGATATTCCCCATGAGACTCTGGAGTTACCTCCTTGAGCTTAATACCAACTCAGATGGAGTAACATGTGTTAGAAGCATGTGTTTTTATATCCTATTTTGTATCCTCTTTGAATAGTTTTATTTGATTACAAATTGTAAGGCATTCTGAAATTAACTTACGTTTGGTTTTGTTGCTAGCTGTTCTTTATGAAAAATNGTGCCCGAAAGCAAGGTATTTTCTTGAGGCTTCTACCCAACGGATTCAGCAAGAGGAAAGAGAACTCAACAGTTTTTGATCATAGGTAGGTCTCTCACTTTTACTATATAGCTGTTGTAATTTGATGGGGAACAACAATCTAGGATCTGGTTTACTTTAGAACATTGTTAACGAAAGTGTGATCTGTAAACTTACTGGATGACAAGAGAAACTGATATTTGCATGTCCTCCGACTAGTAAAGATTTGGGAATGTGATGTGTTATCTTGCTGTCCTTTGAGGATCTTCTTAAATGTTAATGTGCATAACAAATCAGTAAATGTACTTGTGATTTAATCTTAGTAAGTTGGAATTTGATGGCATATATTTCTAATAGTGCCCCATAATTCTTATGGCTGGGTTGGAATTTGATAGAATGTGTTTCTAATGGCGACCAACAATGCTCCTGGCTGAGAACCCTGTTTTGAGTAATAGTGTGAAGTTTTCTCTGAGACCTAGAGCATCATAGGAATATTTGGGAGGCTTAAATTCAAATCTAGAAAGGATAATAAAAGCTAGGTAAGTTCCTTTGGTTAAATCAATTCCTCTTCTCACTCACCACTTGGTACCTTGATGTAAAGTCAAAAACCATGAGAGACATACTCCCCCTTTAGCTAGTAGACAGATCTCAATGTATTGCCTAAACTGGTCTCAGCTCTGACTCACGCCGTTTCCCGTCTGAGCTTCCCAAGTAGTCGGAACTGCAGGCACATTATCATGTGTACCCTCAGCNTCTTCTTTATGATCTGATGGGCGGGGAGCTAGGTAGGCTGTAGTGTCCCTTTCCAGTTTACTAGTCCACAAGTTTAAAAATTAGAATCATCAGAATTATCATGTTTTATTCTAATAAAACTTCCACCATTTCAAAAGATGTTATGTAATTGCAAAATGATATTATTCATTTTGCATTTTAAGACATAATATTAGTGAGGTTGATTCTCCTTGTTTGTGATTAGCTTCCAAAGTAAAGTAATTACTGTTATCAAATGTGAGATTTGTGTAGTTTGAAACCGACACACTGAGAATTTGGCATACTTTGGTTAACTTTGGAGTAACCAGTTTGTGCCTCGTACATAAGATGTGTGCTGTGTTGTGAACAAGGCATTTGAGACTGTCATCCCAAATTAGTTCTTGTGCTTCCTACTGTAGCATTTTGTCTCTGGATAAGGAATGTGGGGATGTTTGTTTGGTCTGTCACTGGCTTTAGTAACTTCATTNAATTATGGACTACTCCAAGATGGCAAACCGAACACTTCTGCCCTAATGTTTTGCTCGTGATATTCTGGAGAATTGAGGCTGGTCTTGTATTTGGAGTGTTCTGTCTTCAGTAGTTATAATACAGTTTNACTGAAGCTATTGATCTGTACTGAGGACACTTAAATATGCTGAGTCTGCATTACAGACGTTCTGCACTGCTGTACACCTTGTAGTTTATGTCTGTAACCATGGGAGGAATGTGCTCCTGATTGCTGTTTTCCCCGGAACTGAAATGCTCTGGCTTCAGAACTAGCTCGACAACCCATGTCCTTCCATCTGTGCAGCGTTTTCCTCAGGAGGGAAAGGGTGTGGTTTCAGTGTGTCTACATGCCTAGTATTTCTTCACTCAAAAAAAATCCTTTTAGGGTCCTTTTTTTTTTTCTTTTTCCTTTTAGATTTCCTTAGTGGGAGCCTGTAAAGAATGTGAGCCTGGGGATCTGAGGTTGGTTTGTAAAAGGAGTGGAAGATCCTTTTAATAAAAATTAATTAATTAATTAATTAGTTAATTTTAAAAAAAGAATGTGAGCCAGGCATGGTGGTACATCATTACCCCAGCACTCAGGAGACCGAAATAGGATGCCCACAAGTCCCAGGCCACACAGGGCAGCATAGCAAGGCCCTGTCTGAGAAAAACTTTACATTTTATAATGTCCTTTCCAGGTTTGTCTGATAATAGTTTAGTTTCTTTTCTTTTTATTTGTTTATTTTTCCTTTGAGACAGGGTCTTGGCCAGCCCAAGCTGCCTCAGACTCACTGTGTTGTTGACTTCTGATCTCCTGTTTCTTTTTCTGGAGACTGGGATTACAGATGTGTGCTGGTAGTGCACTGCTTTCTAGAAGGAGGGCACTACTGTCACCTGAGTTTCTACCACCTCCCTTGGGAGCAGCTGCTGCCTCCTGCCAAGATAACTGCCTCAACTCTTATGTTTATATATTAGTTTTGCCCACTGAGTTTTCCCTAGTATAATTTAATTGCTCAATCTCTGTCTTAGTTGGGTTTCCATTGTCATGTTAAACACCATGACCAAAAGCAACCTGGAGCAAAAAAGGCTTATTTCCCTTACATTTCAGCATAACAGTCCATCATCAAAGGAAGTCAGGGTAAGATCGGGAGGCAAGAACTGAAGCAGAGTCACTGGAGGGACACCACTTACTGCCTAGCCCCTCATGACTTATGTAGCCTGCTTCCTTGTGCCCTCTACGACCATGTGCTCAGGAATAATACCACCCACATAGGACTACATGTAATCAAGAAAGAACTTCAGAGACGCGCCTACAGGCCAATCTTAGGGAGGCATTTTCTCAGTAAGATTCACTCTTCCCAGATTTGTCTAGGTTTNTGTCAGGTTGACAAAACCAACNAGCACCGTCACTTCTACCCATCTTTTCTTCCATCGTTTTTGGACATTCCAAAGTTAATGCAGGCATCATTACACTGGCCTCTGCATGTTTCAGCATTGTTAGCCTGAGCTCACGAGCCATTTGCATTCTTCTTTTTGATGCCGTAGAGTTACATGCTGTGAAATGCATAGATCTTAGTTAGATGTGTGGTGAAGTTGGGGCAGGAGGATCAGTCCATGACCTCACGCATACTGTGCAGGTGCTGTGCCACTGAGCTGCGTTCTCGGCTCCATGACCTAATCCCTGTGACTGCATGTAACATGACTATCATACCAGAAATTTCTTTCTACAGGCCTCGCTTTCTCCCCATTCCCCAAACTGAGGTAAGTTTTCCTTGTTCTCCCCTTTTGCTGGTGAGTAGAATTTTCTAGTTACCTGTCCATTGTTCTTGGGATCTCACTTAGAAGTCTTCAGCTTATTGGACCAACCTTGCTTGATGTCACAAAGAGGGCCTCCTGGTTTATTCTGACTTGTTACTGGGAGCTAGTGGGAGACTTTTCAGGTTGTCTCCTCTGCCTTATTGCCCTAAATATTTAACGTAAGCAATACAAAGGTAAGGGCAAGTGGTGGAAAAGGGGTGATAGGGGAGGCATGTAAGTACTTGTTAACCAAGCAGTTTTTCTAGAAAGGAGGTAATTATCATGCCTTCCAAATTAGATGTACTGATACAGAATGATTGCTAAAAGTATTAGGTGACTAAGGATGGAAAGCCATGCTCATTGCAGACTCCAACTGTGTAAAATTTAAAGTTTATATACATATATACCATACAGTAGCTGCCCACCCTCCTCCTTTTTCCATCTATAGGGTTTGCATTCCAAGCCTTCCAGCAGACTCCTAATAGTGTAAGTAATCCCAGACTTTGTATGTATAGTGTTTCTATACATACATACCTGTGCTATCATTCAGTTTATAAATTAGATACATTAAGAAGTTAACAATAGCAATAACAGAACAATTATGGCAGTATACACTAGTGAAAGTTATGTGAATGTGGTGTCTTGGAACTTCTTTCTGTTCTGTTCTCATCATTGTTGTGGTGGCATAAGATGACAGAGTGCCTATGTGATGATCAGCAGTGAGACTCAATAGCTTCCTAGTCTACTGCATCAATCAGAGCACATTACTCTCTTCACTGAAGCTAACTCCCTTCCATCTTAACTAAAGACAGGTGCTGAAGTCATCACTTGCGGTTTGAGGCATACTAGCAGAATCAGCACAATTTGTTCTTACCCTGGACCTNAGGAACCTCAGCAGATGATTTTTACTTTGCCACCCCTCCCCCCACCTTAAATTGAGAGCATTCAATGTTTTATTTAAAGGAAGCATTTTATACTTTCTTTGTTGTTGTTATATTCACATTGCTAGCATCAGTACTCTTAAACTTTGGAGACATTGTTAAATAAAATAAGCATTAGGTCAACAGCCACTACAATAGTCTAGTGACTAAGATAGCAACTCCTGGTACACAGGCAGGTAGCACATACAGTTTGGATGTGGCAGACAAGGGATCATGTACATCTTGTCTAATAGGACAGAGAGCAGATGCCATCTTACTACTCAGCTGTGCAGTTTGAAACTTAGGAATTGTTTATTTGGGGAATTTTCCACTTGACTATTCATGAAACCACAGAAGTGAAGCCACTGGCAAGAAGGGACTGCTGTATTTTACAAGGGCAGCAACTTTGGGGAAGGTATCTTAGTCTCTGTACTGTAACAGAATAATCACTGGCTGGGTAATTTTTTTTTCTTTTTTTGGTTTTTTCAAGACAGGGTTTCTCTGTGTAGCTTTGGCGGCGCCTTTCCTGGAACTCACTTGGTAGCCCAGGCTGGCCTTGAACTCAAAGAGATCCGACAGCCTCTACCTCCCGAGTGCTGGGATTAAAGGCATGCACCACCACCGCCCGGCTGGGTAATTTTTAAAAGACGTTTTGGCTCGTTCTTCTAAGGGCTTAGAAGTCTAAGATCATGGGCTGGAGAGATGGCTCAGAGGTTAAGAACACTGACTGTTCTTCCAGAGGTCTTGAGTTCAATTCCCAGCAACCACATGGTGGCTCACAACCATCTGTAATGAGATCTGGTGCCCTCTTCTGGCCTGCAGGCAT
>LZPO01066327.1:282802-297311 GCA_001675575.1 Neotoma lepida | reverse complement strand
TTTTTTTTATAGAAATGTAAAGCTGTGTGCATATACAGGAAAGTTTGAAGACTTAAAATGCTTCATTCTAGGGAAATTGATATCAACTTTGAAGCCTGGTTTGTGGCTCCAAATGAGTGAACTGACATGGCTGAATTGCAGCCTCCTGAAAGCTCTCTTCGGTTCTGTTTCAATGAGCTTCATGTATGTTTCAGTTTTAACTTGAAAGTTTGAACATAGGTGTATGNTAAAAGCGGTTTTATATTTTTATAAGTGATAGATAAGGAGCTTTTCTAAACTTGTAAAGACTTTATAAAGTGTTTCTTAAGAGGCTTGCTGTGCTTTTCTTCTACATAATTTTAGCATGAAAGAATGTTATATGCTGTATTTTGCCAAGAGTAAAATAAAGGGTCCTTGTTCAGTTTTTCCACCAAATATAGCAATTTTAAGTTAACAGTTAGTAGCAAATTATAAATAATAATTTCGCTGTTTTCCTTCTCTGTGGAAAGAGTTCCAGATGATAAAACTATTAACGAAATTCTAAAACCATACATCGATCCTGAAAAGTCTGATCCTGTGATTCGTCAAAGGTATGTTTCAAAACTCGTGTAGCTTTCTGACATGATTTAAAGTGTTGACTTAAAATGTGTGTTTGTGCATCATATACATACACATGCTGCCAAACACAGGCNAAGTGAAAGCTTTAGGGAACGGGCTCTCCTTCCATGGGGACCTCAGGGATTAGGCCTGACCCACCAGGCTTGACCACAAGCATCTTTACCTGCTGGGCCATGTCACTAGATGCAAATGTGTAAAGTATTTTTATGTGTGTATTTTTTATGGGAAGCTGTGACTGTATTTAAATGTGTTATAAATAAAGTACAATCGTTGTAGCTAGCCCCATTTGCTACAGACATTCCTCAAGCAGGCAGTGATGAAGGTTAGTTAATTCATTTAACCATCGCAGCAGCTCTGTATAGGGAGACACTGGTTCATACCCATTGTACAGGTGGAGAAACTGACCCTTAAGTAGGTAAAGTAGCCTCCTGTGACTACTAAGCAAGGAAGCTGAGATCCAAATGCCCGAAGTACTGTCAGACTACAGTCTCACCCTTAGCCTAGACTGCCTTTCAAGTGGAACCNTAAATCTACAACCTAAAACTTTTCTAGTAACTGTTAAAGACGGAAATTATATTTCAGCCAAGTTCTCCCAAAACTAAATAAGGTTACATTTTGCCTCCAGAAATACAGCGTGGTCAAATGTGGCTAGCCTAGCTCAGTGGGGACTTCCTCCCTGGGTATATGCATTAAAGTAGCTTCAATTAGATGAGAGCAAGCTACTTCACTCCCATGCCTTAATTTTCCCCTCAGTGGAATGAGAATAACACTAGATAGAAGTCAGGAAGCCTGAAAGAGAGAAGTATGAAGTCCACAGGCTCTAGCATATACACAGCAGTGCTTAGACAGGAAGCTTGGTGGTGAGTTAGTTTCCAGTGCTCCTGGACAGGAGCCATGTAGCTTTATTCTCACTAGGTGGTCTGTTCCTGGGATGGGCATGTTGATTTGGTGCCTGGGGTTTGAAGTTTACACCTGGTGGATCCTAAGTGTCTGACCTGCTTCAGTTGTTTCTCAATATTGAAGAAGGCAGTGCCAGCCAGACTCAGGCAAGCCATGCATGAACAGAGCTCTGTCTTTGAGACAGCTCTGATAGTTAAACTTGATTGATTGGTAATTTGGTTAAAGCTTGATTGATTGATAATCTGGTTGTTATCATTTGCTCATATACTTGACATTAATAAAAAGCATCATTACTAAACTGAAGACAATAGATTGGTAAGTAGCTAACTATTTGCTGACATAGCTATATTTTTTAGCACATGTACTGACAAAATGAGACTTTTAAGATATCTAATTAACCCGAGANAGAGAAGGTAATTTTTATTTTCATATCTTGCTTAGAAAACAAACATTATTAGCTATTCATAAATGTTTAGTCTTCATAAAGACTGTCTTGAAATAGTTTTAATTTTGCTTCCTCCACTATGATGCAGATTGAAAGCCTATGTACACTCACAGACCGGNGTCCAGATTTTAATGAGGGTTGAAAATATGCAGCAAAATTTTGTAAGGTAAGATTGCTTTCCTCTGTTTCTTTATGTATAATTAAGTAACTTGATTAGGTTAAGTAGCTAACTATTATACTAATTGTTTGGCTGTCAACAAAAATCTAGNCTTATAAAAATCACTTTCAAGTTAAAATACTAAAATAATCACACTTTGATATAAATTTGGTAGCAGTCACCTGTTAGGATATTTTAAAATATCTTCAGATGCTACTAAAAAGTTTCTAAATCCCACTTATTTCAAGAATATATATGACTGAGTTCCAATGTTTACNTTTATAATTTTGGAAATCAAAAGCTCACGTAGCCAGCTGGCTACTGCATACCCCATCATGGAAAGAGCACCACATAGAAAGACAGAGAGAGGTGTTCTGACACACCCTGATCTCAGAATCATTGATGACTAGATCACATCTGGAAATGAGTCTATGCCACTAAACATTCAACAACTCCTTGTCCTAGACTACTGCTGTGGGGTGATACCCACCTGAATCCAGAAGGAAGCGAGGAGACAGTGAAAGTGCTGTCCATCTTGGTCCTCAAAATCCCTGACTGTCCTGGAACTCTCTATGTAGACCAGGCTGTCCTCGAACTCACAGAGATCCATCTGCCTTTGCCTCCAGGGTGCTAGGACTAAAGGCATGCACCACCACACCCAGCAGAAATCCCTGCTCTTCAGCATGACTAAGAAGTCAAGATGTGGCCCATTTGTACAGCACTTGCTTAGTGAGCCCTGGCTGTAATCTGTGCTGAAAGAAAAGAATATGGGATCAAATATGTTACCTGATCTCAGATAATCGCAAGCCACAGACATCAGTCACCATTTCAGGGGCTCTATGGCTGGGTTGTTTATTTGCATCAGTACACAAATTTGATGCCCAGATTACTTTTACAAAATGAATAATACTCATTTTAGTTAGTTTTGGTGTCAGCTTGGCATAGTCGCCTTCTACTTACCTATTCAGTTAGCCTGATAATTCAGTTTTACCAGAGCTGAGGAAGGCAGCCTATATCATTTTAATACAATCATAAAACAAAAGGAAATGATTTGTCTTCTAGGTTTGTTTGTTTATTGGTTATTTGGTTTGTTTTTGTTGGTGTATTGTTTCCGTTTTCCTTCCTTCATTAACTGTGAGTGAGGTTTATTCTACTTGGATTTAAGTCAAGGTAAATTAGGCTGTGGAGAGTGAAGAAAGGTGGTAAGCTGCCCATTAAACTAGTCAGATTTGACTGGCACAATATCCACTTCTAAAACTCAAGAAAATCAAAGCATATGTGATAATAAAAAAAAAAAAGGTAATTGTAGGATACAGGACTGCCTGCTGCACTCTGATAGCAAATATCTTTAGCCCCAGCAGTTTGTATTAACAATGAAAAAGCAGAGAGGATGGAGAGTGGCATGAGCGCCTGTGAGAGGACATGATGCCAAAGAGTGAGGAGTAGACTGTGCAGCTGAGCAGAGAGCAGTCGGGGACCTGAAACCAGTTAAGCTGGGAGGATTTAGAGAGTCACTCACAGCAGGCTGAGCCTGCGGAGTTTCAGGTATACCTCATTTTCTGCAACTGTATTGTCACAGAGAATGACTAGTTTTTGTTAGTCACATGACTAAGATCCTTTAGCTGTGAAATTACATACTAGTAAATGATAATAACATTGTCTTTCCACAGTGTGTAATTTACACAGGACTTACAGACCTGTTTATTAGACCTTATAGGCCAATTTCCTGCCATTACAAATGTTATATTTATCATTCTCAATAAATATATACTCTGATATTTTGACTTGGCAAAAATGCATCCAGTTTAACATCACACTAAAGTGGCGTGAATGTAAAAGATTGTCAATTGTTTGTTTTGATTTTAAGCATCCTGGAAATTATTTCCTTGATAAAAGGAGGAAATGTGTTCTGTCTGAAAGTTCCACGTGGCGTTGCCTATGTTAGGCATCATATTTTTTAATAACAGCTTCGTTTAGCCAATAATTTCTTCTAGGAAGTATGCTAAGGTTAGTGTTAGCTGTCCTCTTAACAGGATATTCATCTTAGGGTGCACATACTCAGTCATGTTGGTTTACATTTCTTTTCAAATAAAATAGTCTTGGAGCAATAGGAGGTTTTCAGAAGCTGTGTAAGATGTCAGCAGCTGTTACGTCTGTAGAGTGGCTCCTGGATCTAGATGTACTTGCAGCCCTTCTCCCAAATAGCCAGCCCTCTTCTCCAGCTGTCTTTACTAACATACCTCATTAAATCTAAAGCTCAGTGTGTCTGCCCATGACTACACCACAGCCATGCCTTCCTGGTGTGTGTGCGTGCGTGCGTGTGTGTGTGTGTACATACTCACGCACACACATGCTCAAGACAGGATAGTATTCCTGGCATTTAATACACAATCAGCACATTGTGGTACTCATCCTCTGTTACTGACACAGTCTTGTAAGCATAAAACCTTGAACACAAGCATCTTTGACGTCTCCCTTGCCATCCTTCTTTATATATTGTCCTCCATAGTGAGTCTTACCAATGTCTTCTCTCTGTTCTTCAGGCTAGGTTAGTGCTTACCAGTGGACGCTATGGCACCCATTTTTTTTCCTTATTCTTTGAGCTTCAAAAACTGTTCATACTTTTCATACATCTTTAGCATCCTTATAATCCTGTCATATATTTCATTGCAGTAAAACATTTTGTGTGATGCTAAACTCATTTTTAAACTTAACTGCTTTAGATACCTTCATCTTTATTTTTCCTACTGCTGTGTCAGTGACTTTCCCAGAGTAGGGTGTAAATACTAATCTTGGGGATGGTAAGATGGCTCAGTCAGTAAAATAACTTGCCATGCAAGCTTGAGAACCTGAATTCATTGTCCAGACCCTACATTAAAGAGCTGGGTGTTGTAGTACGTACTTGTAATCCCAGCGCTGGGGAAGCAGAGACAGGAGGTCACAGGGGCTTGCTGGCTGGTCAGCATAACCTACTGGAGAGCTTTAAGCCAGTGAGAGAGCCTGTCTCAATAGCATTGTAGACAGCACCTGTGGAACAGTGTCAACCGAAATGACCTCTGTCATCTGTACACTTGTACGCATACACAAACACACCAGAAAATTAAATAAATCTTACTACTTTTATTTCTGCCTTTATAGCACATAAACAGCTATAGACTGTGTAGATGAACAGACAGGACTGTCCCAATAAAATACACAAAAATAGTGGGCTGCATTTGGCCTATTGTCATAGATTGCTAACTCCTGCTCTAAAGGAATTTTTAAAAATCCTTTGAGGTTTGTCTTAAGGTTTCTATTACTCTGAAGAGACATCACGACCATGGCAACTCTTATAAAGGCAAACATTTAATTGAGGTGACTTAAAGTTCAGAGGTTCAGTGCATTATATTCATGGCGGAAAACAAGGCAGCGTGCAGGCAGACATGGTGCTGGAGAAGGAGCTCAGAGNCCTAACATCTTGACCCACAGGCAGCAGGAAGTGGTCTGAGATACTGGGCATGGCTTGAGCATATATGAGGCCTCAAAGCCCACTCCCACAGTGACACACTTCCTTCAACAAGGCCATACCTACCCCAACAAAGCCACACCTAATAGTGCTACTCCCTGTGAACTTATGGGAGCCAATTACACTCAAACCACCACAAGGTTTTATATCATTTAACTCATTAGGTGCTTCAGTTCTTAATGTGTGAAATGAAAGCTGTCTTAACAAGAGCCCAGTATAGTGTATGCTGCTTCTCTGAAGTAGCACCTTCTCAGGGGCAGGGCTTCAGATTGAATGTCCCTAATGCATTAAGATTGATCAAGGCTGCACTTTACATCCAGGCAGTTAAGTCACTGAGCCCCTTCATGTGCCACTGCAATGCTAGCCTAAGGGCACATGGACTTACAAAGACTCACCCTTCATTCTAATGTCAGCAGCTAGAGGCTGGGGGTGAGAGGTGTGTTAATGGTACATACTGTGATAGGTATTTGTTTGAAAAAATACTNGATACTCAGTGGAGAACATGAGCATCATTTTGTGGACATTCCAGACTTATTTTCTGATGGAACACACCAATTGCTTTCATTCTCCTCCCAGAAATTGACATATAAACCAAACATGTTGACTCAAAACTGAGGCATCATCTAGGCTTTGGCACCAAGGATGTAACAGAACCCTGCTACTCTTCCTGANAACACTATCCATTGTACCCAGCTCTCATATGTTCTTAGTCGTCTCCCGCTGTGCTGGCTTCAGTTTGGAACACTTGTGTTTGCAAGCAGAAAAAAAGTATGAGCTGTTTCTTTTGGATGGTTTTTTTCCTGTACCGAGAGGATTTTTTTTTATTTAAATCTTTAGATATTTATATTTATTATTATCATTTTCAGTTANATTAAGAGTTAAGATACCCCCCCTTTAGGTAAATTGATTTTTCCTATGTGAAAGCCTTAAGCGAGGTTCTCATGACTTTTTTTCTTGTCTTGTTTGGGGGTTGGGAGCTTTCACTTCACTACATTTCAGTAGTTAAAGGCTGTCTTTCTGAAAGCTTAATTCATGTCGCTTGATCAGGTTCTAACTGACGGCTGTGCTTGCCTCATCAGATAGTCTTACCAGCCCCCTCCTTGTTTATTGTCAACCCATGCCCCTCCTTTCCAGTTTTTCTCCCCTACATAGACATCTCCCCACCTGAACACGTGTTCTCTGAGAGTGCTNCCTGGCTTCCAGTGCCCATCATACTCCTCTGGGATACTTACTGAGTGATGATTCCCAGCTCACCCATAGAGGTCGTGGTCTAGTAATCTCACACAACCTCAAACCTATGTCTAGGGACACTGATCAGTTATTCTTAGGACAGCCCTTTTAAGGAACCTATGCAGGTGGTAGAGTCCTTGAGGACATTCTGAATCTCATGCAGTGTCTAGCGGGTTTTCCATAGTCTAAGTATTTGGTGGGTGCTTGTTCAGTTGGGTTGAAGATGTGTGAAAAAAATAGATCAGCCAACATTAGCACGGATTTTTTTCAATCACATTTTTACATCCTTAAAGATACTAGCCTATACACTTTGCTTGACTGAACTAGAAATGGAAAATTAAATGATCTTGTTAGACTTACAGAGAAATTAAAAACTACTGTGCAGATATTTGAAAAGGAAATGTATACATATTTAAAAGTTAAGATTTCAAAATGGCTGTTAGAACATTGGACATCTCCAATGATCAGAGTTAATATTAGGCTTATCCTTGGAGTTCACCAGTAAAGGGTGGTTTGTTGAAAACCATGGGTTTGCTATCTGGATAGGTATGTTAGACTCTCTTGGTTTTTGTTTGTTTTTTATTTGATTCTGCTAATTAGTTGTCAGTTGGGGGGAATTACTTAGTCTAAGAATCAGTAACAAAGATAAACAGCTTTGATGCTAGTAAAAGCTGCTTACACATTGTATTGAGATTAATATCCAATAAAATTAAATGTTGGTACTATATTTGTGAATTTGACTAGTTTTTTTTTAATTTGACTAGTTTTATAATACTATAATAATAATAGTTCATATTTTTCAGTTCAGAAAAACCTTTAACAATTAGTCTTAAAATGAAAGTTAATAGGGACTGGAGAGGTGACTCAGTGGTTAGGAGCAGTTGTTTAGAAACAGGCCTGTGCACGTTAGGCAAGCACTCCATCACCAACCTGTATTCCCAGCCCACCTTTTCCTTTTTCCTTCCCCGACCATTTTTTTTTCACATGGATATGTGTGTTGAGTACGCATGGTTGCATGCAGAAGACTGTGTTGACGCTGTTTTCAGTTGCACTCCAATTTTTGCTAAGGGAGTGGTCTCTCACTGAGCCAGGAATCTTAGCTAATTGAGTTGCCCTGCCTCTCAGTGCTGGGATTGCTGGTGGCCACCCGACTTGCCTGTGTTTACATGGACTCTAGGGTTCTGAACTCCAGTCTTTATGTGTGCACAGCAAGTGTTTTTATCCAGTGAGTTATCCCATAAAGTTATACAGTCTGGCCTGAGCTCACTCTGTATACCAAGGCTGGCTTTGAACTTAGGTTCCTCCTGCCTTAGCCATCTGTCTTAGGGTTTCTGTTGCTGTGAAGAGACACCATGACCATGGCAAGTCTTATAAAGGAAAGCATTTAATTAGTGTGGCTTAGAGCTCAGAGGTTCAGTCCATTATCATCATAGTGGGACAAGGCAACATGCAGGCAGACATGGTGCTGGAGGAGGAGCTGAGAATCCTACATTTATAGGCAACAGGAAGTGGTCTGCCTCACTGNGTGTAGCTTGAGCAAATGAGACCTCAAAGCCCAACCCCATAGTGACACATTTCCCCCAACAAGGCCACACCTAATAGTGCATCTCCCCTTGGGGGCCATTTTCCTTTAAACCACCAACATCTGAGTAGCTTGGATTGCTAGTCTGAATCAAAGTTTGTATTCTTTTCAAGGGGTTTGGTAAGTATGGCTCCAAAACACTTCACTAAAAATTNGTTTCCACTGCCCTGTTGTTCCTGGAGAATGTGNTAAATCTTTCCATCCCCCTCTTCCTCAGTGAGCCCTGAGCCATGGGCAAAGGGAGTGTGATACAGATGTCCCATTTAGGACTGAGCAGTCTGATTCTCTTATTCTCTGTGCCTTGACCATCTAGTTCTCGAGGATGACAAGAACATCGACAATAGCCTGTAATGTTTGGGAATATGTAGGACTCTGGAGAAGTAACCCATTCCTGGCACTGGAATTTTCATTTGTTAGCCTGTGTGAGAGGTATTGTCACTCCCATTATCTGGTAACCCCATTGAACTCTTTCAGTTGCACACAGGAACTCACAACAGTTGTGAGAGCGTGTACAAACCCGTGCAAGCCCAAACCATACAGTAAGTCCCACCACTAACTCTGGGGGTCTGTTGACAGATGTTCACTGCTTGGAGAGAGTCATTCTATAGGGTGTGACCCCCAGTAGTTGATCACACACCAGTTAGTGACCACACGTCCAGGAGTGTATTACATGGGCAGCCACACGTCCAGGAGTGTATTATATGGGCAGCCACACGTCCAGGAGTGTATTACATGGGCAGTACAAATTGGATTGATGGGTTTTAAAAACAGAAGACACAAGGTTGGATGGGTGGGGAGGAGGGTGGATCTGGGGTGAGGTGTGGGGAGAGGATGAATATCATCAAAATACGTTGTACAAAATTCTTAAGTAACTAATAAAATGGGGAAAATAAATAAAAACCTTAAAACAATAAAATTTAAAAATACACAAACTTTAAAATCCATTNCAGTATCTTATGGAATTCATTATTCTAGAATGACCCATATTAAAAAATATTTAGCCACCAGATAACAATGAACATATTTATACTATATTAAGCCTTAGGTTTTTTGTTGTTATTGTTTTCAAAAAGCCAGAGGTTCAATTTTGTACTTTTGGAATGAATTGGTTGCACTTTTAACCCAGAAACCTAGATTGAGAAATTTATACAACTCTACTAGGACACAGGTTATGTCCTCTACCTTTGGCAGATCCCTATCAAAACTTACAGTTTTATAGCTGTGATCGCCTCATTCGGGGACCTTACTTTGTAGTGGAAAAATACTATGGACTTGAGTCAACTATTCAGTTGTTACATCTGGGAAAAGTTGAGCTTGGTTATTAATATTTTAGGGAGTGGAAGGATGGTGGTCCAGAGTGTCACTGCCTGGGTGGGAAGTGGCATTGCTCGTGACCTCTTTTTAAGTCTCCTCTTGAGTGTGAAGAATAGAAGCCTGCTGTCCTAATTCGCTGGGACAGACAGAGGAGGTTGAGGAAGTTGGCCGCTTTCTTTGAAAGATGGGCACAGAGCCAAGGTCACACTTGAGGATCAGGACCTTTTTTTTTTAATTAAAACATTTGATGTACAACTGCAGGAGAGATAATATACAGATATCTTGAACATAAATACAGGTTACAAATTCTTATCCTAATAGTGAAATGTTTCACTAAAGCATGCCCAGTGATGGGGCAAAACCAAAGCTTATTTTATGCTGCAGTCATCCTAGGGTCCTTCCTGCTAGGTAGCCTCCCTGGATCTGGGGGTTGCAGTCTGATTGAGGATCAGGACCTTATTTAACATCAGCCCCTGTGACACCTGTTGAGCCTTCTGAGCGAGCCCTGCTGTCCTGCTGATGCCCCATGCAGCTGCTNGGAGCAGGGTCAGCTGGTCCAGGGGAGGTTGAGCAAGTAAAAGAACCAGAAGAAGTGTCTGAGGTGTCCCTGAGAGGAAGAGGAAAGAAATGTAGGATCATGGGTCTTCCAAACCTAAGTAGTTTATCATCTGGCAGCAGAGCCGTGCTGATGGAAAGAACAGAGTTGTAGAAATTTCAGAAAGATAAAGATGTCCTTTGGGATTTGGTGACCCTAACAGCTTACAAAGATGCTGGGTCTGAGTTTTTTAAGAGAGGCAAAACTGAACTTTTAAAACTTGCCTCAGGATGTTGGAAACAGAAGCGTTTGAAGTACTACTGTTAGATCCTTGAAAATAAACATGACGATACAATTGTGGTTTGGAGATTGTGCTAAAAGTCATTCTTACACTTAGGCAAAATGCACCCAAAGACAAAAATGTGCCTAATGCCTGCATGAGCACTGCTCTTTCTTACTAAGGAAATCTAGGGCCTTTGTCCTGTGTTCTAGTGAAAAGCTGTGTCCATGACTTGAGTCTGAGCTAGTAGTCTGTTTTAGTCTGTTTTGTCACTAAGCTAACTTGCTGTCATCCACATTTCAAGCAGGAAACAGGATTAAAGAAGGGATGTGGCCTGGGGAGATGCTCAGTGAACAGAGGGCTTACTGCACAAGCATGAGGAACTGAGTGTGAATCCCCAGCATTCTGGAAGCTGAGCAGTAGCTCATGTCTGAGATCCCCAATGCTCTCATCACGGAGATGGGCAGGAGAAGGGAGGAGCCCTAGATGCTTTGGGGCCAGCTAGTATGTTGTATGCCACAACAAACAGCAGAGACCCTATCTCAAACAAGGTNGAAAGTGACGACCAGCCCCCAAGGCTGTGTGCACACACATACATACACAACACCCATATCATACACACACACCAAATAAATATAAATAAAATAATTAAAAACTTTGAAGTGATTTATCCAAAATCATAGACCAGTGAGTGGCAGAGCAGGACTTTAACCCCTTTTAGACTTANTGCTTCATTTAATTAAATTCCAAGTCCATAAAATGTTAACTCCACATGTATTTGACAGCCTTATTTCCGGGGGGGGTGAGATGCGTGTTGCATTCAAGACAAGATTTCTCTGTGTAACAGTCCTGGCTGTTCTGGAACTCATTCTGTAGACCAGGCTGGCTTCTTAACTCACAGAGATCCACCTGCCTCTGCCTCCTGAGTGCTAGGATTCAAGGCCTGTGCCACCACCTGGCTTCACAGCCTTTATGAATGACTTCTATGGTATTCTTTTAGTCATTGGTACATACTAATGTCCTACTCAGAGTAACTACTAATAAAAGAATCTAAGAAATTCAAANTTTCAGTTAAAAGAGTCTACATTGAAGTATGAACTGTGCAGTCAACAAATGAGAAAGCTTAGTCTGGACACTTACTGGCTCTTAATAGCATGTGTTCCTATGGTAAAGGCTAGTGACCACTCAGCACGCACTAACTGAAACCATGGAACAAGGGCCAGAAAGGTGGGCCAGCAGACTTTGGTCCTCAGTACCCATGATGGGAGGCTCGTAGCTGACTGTGACAGCTCCAGGGGCATCCACTGCCTCTGGCTTCCAAGAGCACCCACATACATGAGGTGTGAGTTCACACAGATAAACACACATACCCATAGTAAAAGCCTTTCGACAAACCTAACTTTTGCTATGTTTGAGGGAGGAAAAAACTGTTTTAAAACAACTTATTAGTTGATAAGTCTCAAAAACTTTGTGTCCTACATGTTTTACATAGTGCCTGCTTGGTATGTGAAGTAGGACTGGTTTCTCAAGGGAAACAAGAGTAACCCTAACCGATTTGAGTATGTGATTTGTTACATGCATATAATTTTTATGTATCTTAACATTCCTGCTGGAAAATGGGACGTCTGTCATCAGGTTGTAGCAATTGTGGTGTTGACCAGCCAGGAGCGAATTAAAATGGGTGGTGTTGAGAAAGACAAAGTTTTTCTTTAGAAGTGTGCCCAGTGCCACACTGTGGAAGGGAGGCAAACAAGACTAGGTCAAATTTCCAGGTCTGTTTGGGTGGAGATGGTCAGGCTGCTGGAATCTTGTACATAGATGCCAACAAGAGCAAAGGCATCACCCAGGGAGAGGATACCTGATGGAGTATTTGGAGAATCCCAGGAAGAACATCCCTAGAACAAAAATGATCTTCACTGGAATTCAGAAGAAAGGAGAAGGGGCATACCTAATTGCTTATCTTAACGAGACTACTAATGAGTAATTCCACTGCCTTATTTATTACAAAACAAATGTCTCATGGCTTTTAATACGTACTGTAATTTAGTTCATACACCAAAATTCAGATCATGAATGGGTAACAGTGNTTTTTTTGGGACAGTCCTGATTTAAGTAAAACTGACTTGTAGTAAGTGGATATGATCTTTTTTAAATAACAACTCCAATTGCATAAATACAGTCACTGCTCTCTCTTTCTCAAGATAGGGTAGGACTTAATTAGTAATGTTCTACTTTCCACAAAGATGGGGGTGTCACCTCAAACCTATTGAATGGGTTTATAATTAAATGTATATAACTGGGCATATGAATATGTTTAAACACTGGGAAAATTCTGTCACTGTCTCAGAAATGAGAAGACTCATCTGTTTCAGTTTGTATTCACTGGCCTGTTACAGGCAATAGCTAAATGTCAGGAAGCAACTGTCTATTCTTGACGATGTCATNTTAATTAGAATTTCCTTTGTCAAAGGATGCTGCCTTTGACAGCACTTACTGTCAAAGTAAGGAAAGGCACTTACTGTGGTTTATATATAATATCAAATAAAGAGTGTTGAGCATTCTTTGTAGCTGATCTATAGGTTGAAATGCTTTTAGAAGCCAGCAACTTAGACCTTTTTAATTCTTTATTATCTAAGACTAAGNTGTAATTCAGAATTGTCCTTAAACATCATTCAGAAACACACAAAACTGAAAAGTCTATCTATATGTGATTGGTAGTGGCACTCTTTGCCAACTTATTAGATGGAAAGATTAAAATAAAGGCGATAGCTTGTAAGTTATCAACAGAAGATAATTAAAAGCAATCACAGATCATGAAAAAAAAAAAACATTCCTTTGCTGGGAGCATGTTTTATTTATACTGTATCAGCAATAATATTGGGGTTTGACTTCCATGTGGCTTTGGCAATCTAGAGCAACCAAGTGCAGATTGAATGCTATAAACTAAGATAAAATACTGAAAGTATTGGCTACACACAGAAAATTATTTGCCAGAGAAACTGAAATCAGTAGAAACATCCTGTTATTTGCGAAGTCCCTTAGGGGAAGCCTTGTGGTTAGGGTTAAACATAGAAGATAAGCTGTTTCAACTGTGTGCCCATGCTGCTTGAAGTCAGGCTTTCCCCTAAGAAAAGTTCAGTTGCACTGTTAGACACTGTATATTCATTAATTTATCTAAAATAAATAATTTCGTGTTTTTCTTTATGTGGCTACTACTGATTTGTTTGTTTGAGGGGTGTTTTTTTTGTTGTTTGTTTGTTTGGTTTTGGTTTTGTTTTGCTTGAGATAGCGTTTCTCTGTGTAACAGCCCTGGCTGTCTTGGAACTTGCTCTGTAGACCAGGCTGACCTCAAACTCAGCAAGATCCACCTGCCTTTGCCTTCCAAGGCATGCGCCACCATGCCTGGTGGGGTTTATTTTTTAATTGTTGCTTTTTAAATTTATTTTTAATTTTATGTATATGAATGAGTGTTTTGCCTGCATGCATATACTACCCCAAATCTATGCAATTCTGGTAGAGGTCAGAAGAGGGCATCAGATCTCCTGGAAGAGCAGTAACAGACAGTTGTGAGCTGCTCTGTGGGTCCTGGGAATAGAACCCAGGACCTGTAAGAGCAGTGAGTACAATTGCTGAGCCATCTCTCCAGCCCCATGTTTGTTGCTTATTTTTAAGGGAAATAGTGTTTGAAAGATGTGAAGCATTTGATCCTTAAATCCTGGATGCACTTGTCAAATATTTCCTGTCCACCTGTCTTCTGTTACCCTAGGAGGGAATGGTTGTGTGCCTTCTATGGTCTGTGAACATGGATACTGGTGCAGAGATGTAGTTACTTCGCATTCCATGCTTCTTTTCAACATTCTGTGATTCTAAAAGTGAATCCTTCCATTTCCTGTCTCTTATACACATCTTGTGATTCTAAAAGTGAATCCTTCCATTTCAGGGAAGAGCCGATGGTCAGAGCTCA
>LZPO01066327.1:271411-282252 GCA_001675575.1 Neotoma lepida | reverse complement strand
AAAGAAATGCCAAAACTTACAGCAGGTTATACTGCATCCAGGTGACATCTTTGCTCTTGAGCCTTCATACTCCAGTATGCTTTCTTTTTAAAATTNATTTTTATTATTTTGATTACATGTATTTGTTTAGGTGTGTGTATGTGAGTGCAGGTGCCTGTGGAGGCCAGAGGAGTTGGAGTTACAGGTAGTTATGAGCCACCCAGTATAGCTGCTGGGAACCGAACCCTAGTCCTCTGCAGGGACAGCAAACACTAAGTGCTGAGCCATCTCTCCCGGCTCTAGTGTGCTTTTTTTGAGTGAAGGGGAGCAGTGGAACTACAGCCAGCAGACTTTCGAGTGGATGTGGGTTTTGCTTATGAGTGTCATATGGAATGACACTGGTGAGCTTCTTGACCTGCAATGACATCCAGATGCCAGCCCATTCCCCCACACGCCATTAGTCCACTAGCTGACACCCGCCAGAAAGAATCAAGAGACTTCGGGAAGGTGCACTTCAGTCCACTTCATCTTAGAGAACTGGAGAATTTACCCCTTAGAATGTGTTGCTAACTAACTCTTGTATGTTGTTAGCTGTGTCATTGTACAGTGAACTGTGATTCTTAGATTCCTCACTTTTATCACCTTCAGAAACCAAAACTTAAAATATCAAAATGAAGACAAACTATATTTACTTGCATGGCAATGTAAACTTCTGGGAACCACTTAGAAGTAGAGTTGACTTTTTACAGAAATAACTTGTAGCCAGTTATTCTTTTAAACTTCAAAGTAAAAAGAGGTGAGGAATTTGGATTTCATCTGTCAAAGAAAAGTTCGTGATGCCTTGAACATTGATTTTATATAAAACTGTTCATTTCTTGGTCTATATGAAAACTAGGGCCTTGGTGTATGTTTTTCAAGTGGCCAATATCTGATAAACCTTTTTTCTAAATGTGGCATCTTGCAGTCACTGCCTGGACTAGCCTCAACCTTAGGATCCTCCCGCTTCAGCCTCCCAAGAAGGTGGCATTGACGTGTGTTGCAGTCACTGCCTGGACTAGCCTCAACCTTAGGACCTCCCGCTTCAACCTCCCAAGAAGGTTGTGTTGATGTGTGTACCAAGTGGGTACACATTTTACTGGGTATACATTTTGGTCTCTGGAGACAGGGTCTCAAGGTATAACCCAGATTGACCTGTGTAGCTTCAAAGTCATCATCCTCTCTCCTCAGCTTGTCGTGTGTTGGGTTATAGGCACTGGTATTCTTGTGGTTTCATTTTAAAACCTCTATAATAGTAGCCCTTTTGCCTGGTTTCTTAAAAGGCATTAAACATATATGAAGGAACTAACTCCTGAGTTAATGTTTTGGTATATTTCTTTAATATTATTTTAGTCAGGCGGTGGTGGCACATGCCTTCAGTCCCAGCACTTGGGCGGCAGAGGCAGAGGCAGGCAGATCTCTGAGTTTGAGGCCAGCCTGGTCTACAGTTAGTTCCAGGACAGCCAGGAATACACAGAGAAACCCTGGTGGGGGGCTGGGCAGGGAAAGAGATTAATTTAAATTTTAAGAGCGTTTTTTTTTCTTCTTAAGATATTATGAACTGGATCCTAACAAAAGCCTTTTAGACAATTTGAGGAACAAAGTGATCATTGAGTACCCAACTTTGCACGTGGTACTGAAAGGATCTAGTAACAGCATGCAGCTTCTTCACCAAGGTAAGCGTACTTGTCTTTTCCCTTCTTAGAGGTACAAGCAGTTACATGGCTGCTCCTACTACGTTTTATATGTGCNTTATAGATGTAAAAGAATTTACTGTGCATAGCAGCTGATATTGTAAAGTACCAAGTGAGCAAGTGCCATTTCTACCTCACTAGAAAGTNTGATGCTCATGATGCTGGAATGGATGAATCAGTGTCTTGCTAAAAGGGATATTTTTGCTTTATTAGAATTGTCGAGATATTTAATTTACTGTCTACTGAAAACTGTAGGCGGAGTTTTTTGTCGGGCTGACAGGTCAGCCCTGTCCCACCAGCCAGCTCCCAAATAACCACACAAAGACTTAATGTTAATTATAAATGCTTGACCAGGACCTTAGGCTTGTTACTAACTAGCCCTTACAACTTAAATTAACCCATATTTCTTATCTATGCTCTGCCATGTGGCGGTACCTTTTTTCTACATGGCATGTTCATCTTGCTTCTATGTCTCCCCGAGACTCCTGAAACTTCCCTCCTCCTTCCCAGTGTTTTTTCTTCCCCAGAAATCCTGCCTAGCCATCGGCCAGTCCGTTCTTTATTAACTAATGAGAGTAATACATATTTACAGGGAACAACAGGATTATTCCACAACAGAAAACTCTAGAGATTCACGAAATGAGAAATGACTGGTTTTGTATCCTCCCTTCTAGAAAAGGATGCTACTGAGGGAATGTGTTTAAAGTCTGGGCTGCATTTAGCTGAGCAGCCTGTGCCATGGCTCACTGGTTTATTTCCTGCCACTTCTGTCTCTTTGCCATGTGAGAAGATACTAGAACTGTGGTAGAACTGGAAGTAGTGTGTGTGAACGTTTGGTATATAAAAATCGCTTACCCNCATTCTAACCATTGATCAAAGTAACTAATTGTATTGCGTAATACAAGAGTCTAGGGCTTGATAAAGCTTAGTAATTACATCTAGAAGGTGATTATTCAGAACCCTTAGAGAACAATTCAGCTGAGAACTAGTGGATACAGGCCAAGCTGCATTGCAGCAGACTCCAAAGTTACGTGTGAATCTGTAAGTTTGGATAATTGTATTCAGCATGTGTGGTTTGTATTTTGTTGCGTAATGGATAGTGGCCTGCTTGTAAGGTGTTCTCTCACTTGTATTTGTGTCAATTTTTCTTTCTTGAGTAAAATTAATAAAAAAATTTCCAAGATTTTTTTCATAACAAATTCTGAGTCTCTAAGCCTTATATGTATTATCTTTGTTTTTCACAATTTGAGGATAGCTAATTTTGTCAAATTAGGAATTTCAGTTTTAAGTAACCACTTTGACTTTTTTAAACTTTGTACAANTTTACTTTTTCTTCAGCATGATTAACATTGCATTAAGACTTCTAAATGTTGGTCTCAGGGAAAGCTGTTGGGTGAGTTAGGCGCCAGGGCAAACATGGACTGTGTAAACAAACAGAGCACACAGCTCCTCTTTCACCTTGTTTAGGAATAACACGTTCAAGCCAGGCTTCCTGGGATGAAGCAGTAAGAAAGGCTAATTCAGCCTATGCTGGAACCTCAAGTAGAAGTCGTTGCTTTCTTTTGCGCTTATTTGCAGTCGACACTTCTATGTAAATGGTGGCCTAGGGCTGCTGCAAAGAGAGTCTGCCAGAGCTGTCACATCCCTAGTGTTCCCCCCTTAACAGTAAGGGCGGGTCTGTGGGCTTGCATTTATTTTTCTTAGCACATCAAGATGCCTGTCTCTTTGTACAGTCCTGTAGCATTGATATTCTATAAGGCGGCCCTGTGATCTGAGGGATGGGAGGGTGCTATAAAAACAGCATTTTCTTTGGAAAGCCTTGAAATTTTTGCTCTGTCNGAAGGTGGAAAAAAAAAGTTGAATTTTTATCCTGAGAATAGAGTTCTGTTGGTGATGGGGGAATGTGTTTCTGGAAAATGTAGTCTACAGTTGATGGTTGTTACAGTGTTTGTTTGGTTGTAGATTACCATAATTAAGTCCACCTATTTTAATAGGAAAGGGGGTATTTGCTTGTTAATTTGTCCTTCCTTCTCTTTTTAAGGAATGAAAAGGGTTAACTGTGCTTTTTATACACACACACACACACACACACACACCCTTTGTAGATCCCGTGGGACTGTTGAGAGGTCAGAGAGCGGTGTGCCCCGCTGTTACACACACACACACACACACACACACCCTTACCCTTTGTGGATCCCGTGGGACTGTTGAGAGGTCAGAGAGCGGTGTGCCCCGCTGTTACACACACACACACACACACACACCCTTTGTGGATCCCGTGGGACTGTGGAGAGGTCAGAGAGCAGTGTGCCCCGCTGAGTAAGCTGTCCTCTGCTCACGTTCCAGAAACAGATCGGAGGGACTTGAGAAAGCAGGCTGGGCTGTCTTCTGAGGACAGAGCCTGTGAAAAGACAGCTAGGCAGCTCTAGTAGGCTAAATCAGTGACATTACCTGGCAGAGCACCTTTCATATGTCAGTCTCTTACTGGGAAAATAAATCCTTTCATTTACCTCCTCCTGTTCTTCCTCAGCCTTCTTTGCTTCCTTTCCCTCTATTGGGTAGTGAGGATGGGGCTCAGGCACATGGAAGCACAGCTAAGCTATATGTACAGTGTGTGCCATGACAGACCCCTGCAGAGGAAGCCAGAGGATAAAATAATCAACTTGTAGGATCTCAGAGGAATTTGAAAGGTTCTCCTGGAGTTTCTAAAACTCCCAAGATGGACACTGCCTGAAGTGGCAACATTTTGGTGCCTTACACATAGGAAGGACTCACTGAATGAATGNTCTTTTGGTTGCCAATACAACCGTAGATCTAAATGAACCCCAAGGAACTTGACAGTTGGAATATGAGACAGAGGTCCAAGCTCATGTTTCTAGTCCTTGTGCATCCTCTCTGAGCTTTCTTCTTCTCTACCTCATGGAGACAAACAGTATAAACTTAAAATAATCTGTTTCATTAGTTTTTAAAGATTTAGTTTTATTTATGTATGTACATGTGTGCGTGTACATACACTCACACTCACATACAGTGCTTTCAAANCCGTGGGACTGTTGAGAGGTCAGAGAGCGGTGTGCCCCGCTGTTACACACACACACACACACACACACACACACACACACACACACACACACACACCCTTTGTGGATCCCGTGGGACTGTGGAGAGGTCAGAGAGCAGTGTGCCCCGCTGAGTAAGCTGTCCTCTGCTCACGTTCCAGAAACAGATCGGAGGGACTTGAGAAAGCAGGCTGGGCTGTCTTCTGAGGACAGAGCCTGTGAAAAGACAGCTAGGCAGCTCTAGTAGGCTAAATCAGTGACATTACCTGGCAGAGCACCTTTCATATGTCAGTCTCTTACTGGGAAAATAAATCCTTTCATTTACCTCCTCCTGTTCTTCCTCAGCCTTCTTTGCTTCCTTTCCCTCTATTGGGTAGTGAGGANGGGGCTCAGGCACATGGAAGCACAGCTAAGCTATATGTACAGTGTGTGCCATGACAGACCCCTGCAGAGGAAGCCAGAGGATAAAATAATCAACTTGTAGGATCTCAGAGGAATTTGAAAGGTTCTCCTGGAGTTTCTAAAACTCCCAAGATGGACACTGCCTGAAGTGGCAACATTTTGGTGCCTTACACATAGGAAGGACTCACTGAATGAATGNTCTTTTGGTTGCCAATACAACCGTAGATCTAAATGAACCCCAAGGAACTTGACAGTTGGAATATGAGACAGAGGTCCAAGCTCATGTTTCTAGTCCTTGTGCATCCTCTCTGAGCTTTCTTCTTCTCTACCTCATGGAGACAAACAGTATAAACTTAAAATAATCTGTTTCATTAGTTTTTAAAGATTTAGTTTTATTTATGTATGTACATGTGTGCGTGTACATACACTCACACTCACATACAGTGCTTTCAAAAGCCAAAAGAGAATGTCAGGTCCCTTAGGATTGAAGATACAGGCAGTTGTGAATCTCTCCATTCCACTATAGGTGGGTGCTGGGAACCAAGCTTTAGTGCTCTGAAGAGGCAGCAAGTCCCCTTAACCCCGACCATCTCTACAGACCCTAATCATATTTTAACCTTAACGATTTTTAGTGTTTCAATGTTACTTCCTTTCAGTTTCATCATATATAAGGACGGAGTAATATGCAGTCACAGAGGTTCAGTGTACTGCACACTGTGGGACAAACCCANGGAGGAGAGGTTGGGTCTTGGTCCTGGAGACTGCCTTCTGTATTGCTCACCCTCAGCATGACAGGAGCTTCAGAGGCCTCCATTGTGCTCAGTCTTCTGTCAGCTCACATGCATTCACATATATATATATGTGAATATATATGTGTGTGTATATATATATATATATATATACATTCATACACATTCACCCTTAACTTTAAGTTTAAAAAATACACATATGTAAAAAAATTTCCAACTGCATGTGGGCAGGCTTTGTGATAATGGTGTCATGAATATGAGATCATAACTGAACCATGAGGTCTATTTCCAAGTCTTCCAAGTCAAGAAGGTTGTAACTCCACAATTATAATNGCCACTCTAAGCATCATTTCTCTATTTATTGTGCCCAGAAGTGTGTATCCTGGCTGCCTGGGACATGACAGTTTGTCTGTCCCTGTGAGCAGTGCTGTTGCTATGCTATGCAGCAGAAAAGAGGAGAGAAGAAGTGAAAACAAAACAGGCTGAGCAGTGTAAACATTTGACTCTATGTTTATGTGGTTTTCTTCCAGTGAAAAGTGAATCTGCCCAGAAGCTTGACAATGAAAATTGAGCACTTGTGGAAGAAGGTGAAAGTTCCCAGATGGTTGAGAAGATTGTGTGTGGATGGACAGTTGGGTGGTTGGGGTACTGTCAGCAGGTGATTGGAATGTGTTGTTTGTATAAAAGGAAATTAAACAATATAACTTTCTTTTGAAAAAAGTGTATTTTGTTGCCTTTTGAATGAACCTAGGTCCAAAGCCTCTTTCCNAGAATGAACCTNTCATGCACCTGATCAGTGGAGTCCTCACTAGACTTTAATATGATTACTTCTGTANGATGAAACATTTGTACTTGTTAGGGTAATGCAAGACAACCCAAGGATCACCTGTGTCAGCCACAAAGATGGCCTTTCTGTGGTCACAGCTCACTGAAGAGAATGCCAGGCAGTGAAGCGTCTAGCCAAGGAGAAGCACTCTCCCAAGAGTGGACCATCCTCGTGTTTGGTTTTTATGTAACCCCTCTTAAGACAACTCATACTTGAGACACTCCCNGTCTTATGGGAAGATGAAAAAACACGAATCACTAAGTATTATGTTCAGTTAGAAAGATCAGCAACTCCACGTTGAGTTATTATTGATGACATCTCAAACAGGTTCTGTGCCTCATCAATTCCCAGTTGACTCTGGTTGCTGCACAGGGATACAGTGATGACCAATTTGGTGTATTTTGATGCATCTAAAGGAAACACCCACTTGGAACTCTTGAATGCGTTGATGAAGTTGCGGAGGTATAGTGATGTGTGTACATGGCTTGATTTATAAGCAGTTCACATACTGAATTAAACTTTGATCATTTCATGTGCATTTACACAGCTCTGAAACTTGAATTTGACTGTAGAAGAGTAAAGAATTACATCTGCATTGCATCTGTGTACTGAATGTTTTTTAAAAATTAATGAAAAGGGGCCATAAATTTGAAAGAGCGCAAAAAGGAGTATGTGGGAGGGCTTAAAGGGAGGGAAGAGAGAAATGATGTAATTATAGTATAATCTCAAAAATAAAACTTAAAGTGATAAAATTGGATGCTAGTGAAGATCATTTAGCTTATAGGTATATAAGAGTCAGGTCAAAAAGAAACCAGAGACTTGGAGAATACAAATATATATGTAACTCAGGATAGAAATCACAATAGAAAACTAAGAGGCAGACAGTAATGCCCAAAGACCACTGGTTTCAACCGGAAGTGTGGTTCATAGTTAATGAAGCCATTGAGAAATATGCTCACACCCTGGGCGCCCTTGGCATCTGACATGGCAAAGGATTCATGTGGAGTTATGTCATTGCCAGTACCACTGGAAAGACAGCTAAGCTCGATTTCACGGGACTCAGATTTGATCCAAAACTAAAATCTGTCAGTGAGGCAGGCAGGAGAGGTGGAGGAGCCGAGTCGCAGTCCTGGCGTAGTTGAGGAAATGGGATAAAAGGACCCAGGAAGAACATGTGGTCCGAATGTGGCGTGGAGAGGAATCCTAACAGGGAAATCTTGGACTTCATCTCAATTCTAAGATAAGTGTTAAGCTCCGTATAAAACTGAACAACAAAGGAAGAATTTAGTCTGTGCTTTCCTTCTCCCAAGGGGAGAGGGGAGCAGAGTTCACCTAAATATAACTGTCAGCTCACTTGATTAATATGCATATTTATTCCCAAGCAATTTATAATAAACATGTGTCTTAATGAATAATCATGTCAGACTTAGCGGGGTGAAGTTGGAGTGGTTCACTGAAAGCCTTAGNAGGCAGTAGTACTAAAGCCCACTCTCTTTTCATTGGCCCTTTCTCTTAGATTCTTGACAAATTCTGGAGTAAACAGACAGACCAATGGCAGCTTCATCGTTCTGCAGTAATCATGGATTACTTTTTAAGAGGGGAGAAACTCCACCTGGCCTTTGATTTTTTTAAACAATGATTTCAAAGACAAAGTATGACTTTTCATAATTGCTAATTGTGGCATATAGGATTAATAGCATAAATTACAACATATAAAATTTGCAAGCACAAGGACCTAAATTTGAATCCCAGAAACCCACATTTAGAAAAGGAGAAAAGACGAGCAACAGCTGCCAGTATGTAGTCCCAGCGTTAGAGCGGTACAGACAGACTGACCACCAGGGCTTTCTAGCCAGCCAACGTGGCCTGGCTTACTCTGTGAGTTCAAAGTCAGTGAGAAACACTATCTCAAAATGAAGGTGGACAGCATCTAAGGAACAACACCCAAAGTTATCCTCTGGCCTGCATGCATGCGCCTGCGTACGTACACAAACACACATATACATCCTTTNGCCTTTGACAAGCCAGCTGTATGAGCCTGCTTTTCCTTTCATACTCTTGGTGAATAAAGACAAGGCTCCAGACCCCCTTNTCTCTTTTCACTCTTTGCCGTGATGCTTTACTTAGGAGCTCTAGAGTCACTTAAATATAATGCTATCATCAGATGGAGGAGGAGACTGAGGTCCAGCCAGATTGAGGATTAGAGTAAGTGAGCCAGCATTCTGTTAACTGTTAACTGTTAGCCTACAGAGGCTATCTGCAATTCTTCTCTTTCAAGTTACTGTGGCTTGTTGGTGGCTGAACCTTTCCACAGACATTTGTTCTCTCTACTTTGACCAGTTATGATTTCCTGTGTTTACCACCCTCTGCTGCACAAACTTATCTGATGAGGTCTGAGAGCTGTTCTAATCCGTAAACTTGTTTTTTTTTTTTTTTTCTTTTTAAAGACAGGATCTCTGTCTAGCCTCAGATTCACTGTGTAGCTAAGGATGACCTTGAGCACCTACCTGATCCTTCTGCCTCCACCTCCCAAGTGATTGGATGGTAGATACATGCTATCACACCCAACTAACCACATTATTTTTTAAAGAAGGTTATTCATAATTTTTAGACCATTTTTCTCCATTTCTCCCAGCATCCTTAGCAGCTATCTTGTGCCTTTTATTCATGCTGCTCCAAGTCTTTGTTGGTTTGGACATAAAATCTTTAGTGACCTCTTTTAGCTGCTTATGTTCATGCCAGTTTCTTTGATGGGCTCTAGCACTGGCATCTGATCTTTTTCATTGTCTTCTCTGAATTGCCCACAGCTGAACTAAGTGCTACTCAGAGCTGTTGAAGCAGACCTGAGGTAGCATGGCTATCCAAGACTGCNTGGTCAGTGGACCCACGAAGAAAGGACACAAGCATGCAAGAATAACTGTCACTGACTGTTGTGTTGACATATTGAACATTAGAAGAGTTGTATGTTCAGCCTGCTGGTGAATCCAACTATAACTGTTTGGCCGTGCCTTTTAGACAGGACAGACTTGAGGGGNGAAGTTTGGTGGGAACTATTGCAGCTACATGGGAGATATCATTTCATGACGCTTTAGATTCTTGGGAAAGGTTCAGAAGTAGAAATTAAATGGTTGAAGGAAATCCATGAAGACACCAGGGCAGACAAAAGAAAGGTCTTCCAAAATGTATGAGTGTTCATTTCATAGACCAGAGACAAAGGTTCACGCTCTGACATACACACCCAAGAAGGAGACCAACCAATATGGTTTGTATTTTTAAAAGTAAGCTTCCTACCTCCCTTGGGAGATGCAGAAACTATTACACGGTGGTTTTACATCTTTATTTCAGAAAACTCAAGTTTCTCTTGGGTTTCTGCTTAGCATTCTAGTTATTTTTTCTGTTAGAAGAAATTGTCACAATCCACCTCTTGGTATCTTGATTTTTGGCTCCTCGAGCATGGGTTCTGGTTTAAGTCCATATGGTGAAAATCTGCGGTGCAAAGATGTTTCTGAAGCTCAGTAGTGTCTTGTTTTCCTAGAGCCCTGTGGTCTTCCTGTTGACTGGTGTGACTGGTGCTCTGTGTTCCTAAAGAACAGGCGAATCCAGTCTGTGTTTTGAAGCATGGGGGCTGGCTGACCAGATCCTGGGAGCCTGTGCTTTAAAGCCTTCGCCAGTGTGAGACAGCCGCCTTTTCCATGTTCCTGACAGACTGGAAGGTGTGTTTTCAAGTTCTCTGCTTCAGAGCTCTCCCTGGAAAGGTTGGTCAGTTGTTCAGCCAACATCCTTGCCTCTGCAGCTGTTGCCGCTTAGAAGCCTCTAATAGTTTTTCCCACATTTGGACCCTCACAAACAAAACTTGTAAGCACTGGGAAAGGAAAGCTGGAGGTGGTGAAGAACGCCAAGAGAGTGAGTATCCAGTCTTCCAGGTGATGACTCTAAGGAAGCTACTGTGTGGCTGACCGTGTTTGGATAGTCTCAGGGAAGGACTAACCCAGGTGTTCCCTTCTTGCTTTCCTGGGTGACAAGAAGCAGTTGTAAGGTTTGAGTTGATTCTTTTGAAGGCAGTTCTTTCTCCTGACCAGCTTGTGTCCTGAGCGAT
>LZPO01066327.1:243993-259979 GCA_001675575.1 Neotoma lepida | reverse complement strand
ATGTGTTTTCCTTCTAGGCAGAGTCCCCCTATATAGCCCCGATGTGTTTTCCTTCTAGGCAGAGTCCCCCTATATAGCCCCGATGTGTTTCAAATTCGTGGTCCTCCTGCCTTAGCCTGCCTGGTGCTGAGGTCACAGGCCTGTGCCACCACTCCCAGCTCACAACCACTGATCCTTCCAGAAAGCGGAGGTGGGCTCCAGCCCACTCACCCAAAAAGACCAGCCACGCCCAGGACATACCCACCGAGCACGCCGGAGGAGCTGCCCTGAACCCTTCTCTGGCTACTGTGGCATAAGCCNCACTGGAGTGGGAAGTACGTTTTTGATCACTCTCATTGGCCCTGCCTCCCTCAGTCTGTGAACATTTAATTTGCTCCCTGTCGAGGCTAAAGCCGGATTCCACTGTGTCTGATGAACGTAATGACTCTGACGTGGGNGTCTTCAGACAGTAATTAGAACCTCTTCAGTTCACTGAAGTGTCACAACGCCCATCAGGTGCCTGCTTTTCATGTTGCCTTGTTTGGGCAGAATTTGTATTTGTGTTTGACTTCATTCCAAAGCATAGTGCATCAAATACACTTTTTAAATGAGAAAATGGAGATGAAAAAAAAATAAGGGAATAAAAAATATAACTGATGCTGGGTGTGGTGGCTTGCAACTGTAATCCTGATATTCGAGAGGTTAAAGAGGGAGGATTGCTGTGAGTTCAAGGCCAGCGTGGGCTACATAGTATATTGCAGGTCAGCTACAAAGTGAAACCCTGTTCCAAAAACACCAGAAATTTTTTTAAATTAACATTAAAATTACAATGAGATTAACATGTATCCACATGGTCTGTAAAGTTTTATATATTAATAAATTAAGGGTGGCCACAAATTTGGCTCTGAGTTTCCTTGAAGCCAGGGCAGAGTGGACATGACCAGGGACAGACTTGAAGGATAGTGTTGTTTCTTTTCATTTTGGTTTTTTGAGCCAGAATCGCATGTAGCCCAGATTGGTTTCAAATTCTTACATAGCCAAGGATGACACTGAACCTTGGTCTTCCTGCCTCTGCCTCTCACGTACTGGGATTATAGACATCTACCACCCTACCTAACTTAGCCTTGACTATTTTTAACAATGAAAGGGGTGCAGTTCCACAGTGGACATGAATATATATATATATCATATGTTGTGCCATATGAGAAAACTACCCTAGTATATAGTCTAACAGACTTGGGTGTGCTGTAAGGCACTGGTTTCCCTGTCCTTTCCTATGGAATACCCTGTCTTCAGTTCCCTGTGAATCATGGCCCCTTCACCCCTGAAGAATGCTTCTTCTCTCTCAAAAGGGTAAGCCTGGGGAAGATGGCGTCTTTGTCAAGCTGTTCTTATTGTTGTTTTGTTTGAGTGTAGCGCTGGGGATGGAATTCAGGGTCTTGCGCATGCTAGGCAAGTGCTGTGCCACTGAGCTGTACCCTAGTGTTCGTCAAGCTATTCTGGATTCTTGTGAGAGGTCCTACAGCCACTCTCATACGGTCCCAGGTCGAACCATGGTCATTTTGGACACGGTCGTGTTTCCACAGTGTTGTATGTCAGCAACCACAAAGTAAGCTTCTAGTGACCTCATGTCAATCTGATCCCTGGGTTTATTTGCTCCTCGGGTTTCACTTTCGCTTATGTAATGGGCTATGACATTTTTCAGTCATTACCTCATGCTGGGACCTCCTTTTCCTTTGTCTCTCCCAATGTGTCATGTTCTTGCCTCTACTCCCTTGGACCTCTTGGCTACAGTGTTCTCAGCTGGTAGGCGGGAGTGGGTGGGAGCCAGATTGTATGACCACTTCTCCACCCTTCCCAAGACCAGAGCCTGGGTTTGTCACACTGCAATCTCTTGACATCCCTCAGAAAACACAATGCTAACAAGTATACCAGCAACCGAAAGTATCCATTTAAACAGGCTGGAGGAACCCAGGCCGCACTTCTGGGCTAGGCAGGAAGTCAGGCAGCCTTCTAAACTCATAACTAAACTGACACTTTCCCCCACAGAGGCTATAGCTCTAGATGGCCAGTCCCCTGGCTGTTGTACACCTGACCACATCTACTCTTAAAAGAAATATAAGCCTCAAAATGTGAGCAGTCTTTGACTTGAGGACCCTCTGCCTAGGATCATCCTTTCTACTATGTAGCTGTCTACTTGAAATTCAGAAGGCCTCTGAGGCTTGAATGAAACACAACACTTGCTTCGTGATCCCACACCACTTCCAACTGCGTGTGACTCTTCTGGGAGTTCCATGCTGGAAAATGGCTGATCTTCACCCATTTGCTCAGTCAAAAAGGAGGAAAAAGAAGGTCTCTCTTGCCCTTCCTTTCACCTTTCACATCTACTTCAGATATGTTCTCTTCTCCCAGGCATCCAATTGCTTCCATACATCTAACTTTCACCATGTAGTCCACACTGCTGCTAGNTCTTCACAGCTGACATCACCAACCAGCTTCCCTATACTTCCATTCTTGCCCCTGCTCCAGTCCGTTACCACCAAGTAGCCAGGGTGACCAGTCGCCTCACTCCTGAGCTAAACCCCACAGCCACTTCCCTCTGCTCCCAGAAAAGAACAAAAGGCTGCTCCTCCTGACCACCTGGTAGACCACATCATCTTTAGCTTCCGAGGTCACTGAGTTGCAGACTCTGACCTCGTTTCTCTTCCTCACAAGTGCAAATGAGCTTGTATTCAGGCCTGTCCACTTGNTTGTCTTTCCTAGGGAAGCCTGCCCTTGAATTCTTACCATGGAGGCCCCACTTCTCAGTGAAATCCTGTTGCCATTGTCTCTGCAGCCCCTTTCTTTCCATCAAGCACTTCATATCACAGAAGAGTGTCTCCTGTATTGTATGCTGCTCACTTTTAAAAAAGATTTATTTTATGTGTATGAGTGTTTCGTTTGCATATGTGAATGTATACCACCTGCGTGCAGTGCCCACGGAGGCTGTAAGATGACGCTAGATCCCTGGAAACGGGAGTTGAAGACAATTGTGATCCACCATACGGGTTCTGGGAACTGAACCGGATTCTTCTGCAAGAGCAGCAAGTGCCCATAACTGCAGTCCTAGTCCTCATCATTCTCTCTCTCTCTCTCTCTCTCTCTCTCTCTCTCTCTCTCTCTCTCTCTCTCTCTCCCTCTCATATCTTCATCCAGAACACACATGTTGTTCATTGCTGGATCTCTGATGAATGTTTCAAAAAATAAATACCACATGAAGTAAAGGGCCTCCCAGTCTGGGCCACGTGGTCAGCCCAACGCAGTAAATTACTCATCGGCCACCTCCTGCGTACAAGTGTCCACAGGTGCTTTGCTCAAATGTTAAACAAGCCCTACTTCCTGCCCTTATTCCTTTAGCCATTCTATAAATAACTGTCTTTCTCTCATGTTCCATTTCATCTTCTTCCTGACCCTTGTACTATCAAATGTCTCACTTCTTTGACTGTCTTCCCCTACTTTTGTTTATAACCTCAGTAATTTCTTCAGATTAATCTTATGATTCCTTGATGTTCACTTCACTATATCTACTTGTACTCAAGCAACCGTTGCTTTGAATTTTAATATTTATGTTATTTACATACTCTACTATACAATCACATTTTACAATATAGTGTTTTTATGTAATTACTATTTTCTTTTTCTTGGTTCTTCCTAATATTTTTATCATTTTTTAGGTTTTTAACTTTTTGTATTTCTTTGAACACTTAATTATTATTGATGACCATTTGTTGTGGTTTCTATTCACTTTCACTCATGATGTCTCATTTCCTGGTGTAGTTACAAGCTGCATCCTGATGCTCCGTGACACTGTACCTGTTAGGTTTCTGTAAAGCCTTTGTGAACATCCCTCTAGAAAAGATCTGCTTCTGCCTGTATCCTGGGATGCTACCCACGTGGGACTAGTTAAGTTACTTTTTTAATTAATGTTTCTCAGCTCATATAGGGAGTACAATTTCACACCCTAAACCTATGTGAAGGGGAGTCTGTGATTTTAACACCTTGAGTCTAGGCCAAGACACACAAGTTTATTTGCCTGCAAGGACAAGCAGACAGGTTTTGGTTTGTGTCCATTTTGTTCTTGCTGTAGTCTACCCTATCACTGGATGTATATTCCACTTTTATGCAGAAGCCTGAGTTCTGACTCTCCATCTTTTGAAGGTATTAAGCCTTGTCTCCTGTTCTCTACAAGGTCCTCAAAACCACCACTTCAGTATAAACATGATAGATGGATGTTCTTAAGCAGCATGAGCTTCACTGGCAGTTTACCACTCTGGTTTCCAGACGCCGGTGTGTGTGTGTGTGTGTGTGCGTGTGTATGAACAACTTCTCTGTAAGAGTTTGGCAATGCATTTGAAAGTACATTGTTAAATTTTAGTATTAATTAGTGATCAATCTCTTGAGTGATTCATCAGTTGAAGCAATATGTTATTGACATCATGGCTTTGGCACTTAGGTTTGTATTTCTGTATGGCTCTCAAACACTTTTATGGCTGTTGATTCAACTTATCAGCACATCCACCTCCAGAAGGAGATAGGGCAGGTGTCTGGCCTTCATGATAACTGTGAACCTCACCGTGGTGTTTGTTCCTGACTGATCTCTTCCGTTCCAGACATGTCATGTGTCATCTGAGAATCAGGGTGAGGTGTCCATGTCTCTATGTGTTCATTGTCTCACAATCAGCAGCCCTCAGCACTCAGACCAAGGGTCCCTGTTATGATGCCATCAGCACTCAGACCAGGGGTCCCTGTCCTATGATGCCATCAGCACTCAGACCAGGGTCCCTGTCCTGTGATGCCATCAGCACTCAGACCAGGGTCCCTGTCCTGTGATGCCATCAGCACTCAGACCGGGGGTCCTTGTCCTGTGATGCACATCACACTTTGTCAGTCTTCCTCGTTGGACTGTGCACTCCCCAAGAGCAGTTCTCCTTTTATAACTTGCTGAGTTGCTCTAGCATATCCCACGTGCTCTACACATGGAAAATACTCAATATTCATCTAATAGATGATAAATGAATGATAAATGAAGCGATAGTGAGCGGGAGAAGCGAGGGTGGTGTTAGAGTCAGCTATAAACACCCAAGAGAAGAAGCAGGAGGCAGAAGTAACAGTGAGCCAGAGAGATGATTCTGCCTGCAAAGGGGCATTCATCGACCAGGGCAGGACACATGTGATCATGAAGGATTTTATGAATCAAAGAGGGGGCCAGCAAGATGGCTCAGTGGGTAAAGGCACTTGTCAACAACCTGGTGACCTGGGTTTGATCCCTGAAGCTCACATGTTAGAAAGAGAGAACTGACCCCTACAAGTTGTTCTCTGACCTCCACATGTGTACTTTGGCATGTGCCCCNACTCCATCAATAAATAAATGTGTAATACAATTTTTAAAGGAACCAGAGAGCTTCCCCAGTGACCCTAATTGCTATGACTTTCCATTTATTTAGACCAATTTTATTTTCAGAGCTAACACAGAATGAACTTCAGCCTTGGTTTTGACAAAACTCCCCAAACCCCTGAGAGCAGAGGTAGCTACTCCGTGGAGGTATTTTATTGGTAAGGTTTACACCAGTGAAGGCGGCTGGGCCTTCTGTGGTGGTAGCTCTGAGCAGTTGTGTACATTTCTAAACTCACACTGCTCCTGGGACAAGCTTGTCTTCCCCCTTCTCCACAACTTCTTTTTCTTTTTCCCCTTGCTCAGGCTCTGCTACAGCACATCCACCAGGGACCATAAGCCTCAGGCCAGGGCAGTGTGAGCCTCTCTTTTGTCCAGAGCCTAACATTATGGGCTTATATTTGGCCCTAAGAACCATGTGACTAGATGGGCAACCCAAAGTGTACAAAAACAAGCTGTGCTTACTCTGCCTTTAAAGAGATACTGTAGTTCTTAAATTAAAACTTGGATCATCAGCTGGGGATGTAGCTCAGTGGGGGGAACTCTTGGCTTGGGTGCACAAGATACTGGATTCATTTCCTAGTACTGCAGAATAAATTTCAAACGTAGAAGATTAGATCTTTGGTGCAGGTAGTAGCTTTGAGACCAACAGGAAGGAGTGCTGAATGCACATCCCAGTGGGGGCAGCTGGCAGCTGTAGCTCATCTCACTTCTAAAGTGTCTCCTCGCCCAGCTATGAAAATGACCTAATCATGTACAGCAACAGCACTCATACAGGGAAAATAATACAGTAATACAAATATTCAAACCCAATTGGAAAAGCAAAGAAGGAAGGAGCCAGAAGACATTAGATCATTGCCACTGCAACCTGGCCAAGACAGCATCTGGGCGCACATCCTCTGTCCAGCCTTTGTTCACACACCATCCCTCATGCTTCATTGCGTGTCTAGAATAATAGCTCAGATCTACACAAAACCCTTTGTGTGGCTGCGCTTTGAGGAACAAGGTCTCTCACAGTGTCCCTTGAGAAGTAGCAGGGACTTCCTTAATAGGAATGCTTTAATAGGCTTCCGGGTCAAAAAGGGGCCTTCTCCCTCTGAAGGGCTGGGTGGAGGAGGGATGTACCTTTGGCCAGAGTCTATGTTTTAATCACATGACCAGGGCAAACTGTGCTCATGTTCCTTCCTCACTGGTTCATTTCCACTTTAGTTCTGAAAACAAGAACAATTGAGTGAACAAAGACCCTTCCTGACTGAACCTTGGATCCCCCTTTGGGTTTGGACAAGGAAGTGAGGGAGGTTTCCGTTCCTCCCACTCTGTGTCCCTCAGTTAAAGTCTGCCTGAGTCTGCAGAATCCCTCCTGGCTCATTCTTAGCAGGGTTCCCCCACTGGGCAACCCAAGCCCAGCCTGAGTGGGATCTCAGAGCTGTTACCACAGACTGTTGGACAGGCTAGGTGCCCATATAAAGCTTCAGGCATTGGATCCTGGGTGTGTTAAGCAACAACACTAACGCTGTCTCCTGGGTTTCTCCCACACCCAGCACTGGGCCCAGCACTCCAGAAAGAGGAACTCTTCTTGCTATCAACTGACAGTTGTTCTTCAGCATTCCAATCTGCACCTCCAAGGCCGCGGGATAACTCCAGCCCAAGTGCAGTGAGGACGCATAGGAGGACCACATAGGAGATCACAGGTTGTGACTGAGATGGGCAGAATGTCATTTACTTGGCGAAACGCCTCTCCTGCAGCTAGAGGGCGCTCGACTTTCAGTCCCCAGTGGCTGGAGAAGTCTTCCATTTATTAGAACAGGTGAAACCATAAATAATAATACTGCTAGAGAAAATATTAATAGTGGGTCTGGGGAGATGGCTCACAGTTAAGAACAGTCACTGCTGTCCCAGGGGACCTGGGCTTGACTGCTCTCTCAGGGGACCTGGGCTTGATACCCAGCACTCACATGGCAGCTCACAACTATCTGTAACTCCAATTCCAGGGAGTCTAATCCCTTCTTCTGGCTTCTGTGGCTATCAGGTACACATGCAGGCAAAATATCCATACACATAAATTAAAAAATAAATCTTTAAAATAATAGTAGTAGAAGCAATAGCAGTAATGATATAAAACCTGAGGCTTGGGGGAGAGCAGAGGGTACCTAAGGGAGAACCCAGGCCATCTCTTGCAGCTGCACCCAGGAACTAGCCAAGAAGGAATCATCACACAGGCTCAAGTCAGTGAACCTGTAGACAGATAAGTTCCAGAGCACCCTGGGAGTGAGAAGCCATGCTGAACAGAATAAAGCAAAATCAAGAACAGTCCTGGATTCAAATCTCTCCTCTTGCCTTTCCTAATTTGTTGGTTTGGGCAAATTGCTAACATTTCTGAGGCTGGAGGTTTTCATTTGTGAGGTGTGGCTGATAGTGATGTCACTTTATTAAGGTGGCATGGATGAAATATAATGCAGAGGATGCTGTAGTAATGACTGAGATGAGACATCTTTAAGTGACTTGGCTCCAACAGAACATGCACACGCATACACACAGACACAGACACACACACACACACACACACACACACACACACACACACACACACACAGAGGACTTGTAGTATCTGGCAGGAGTGCCTGGAACCTGACGGGCTCTAGGGTTCCACATGGCCAAGGACATAGCCCCAGACTCTGCATGCTGCAAGCACCAGCAGATGACAGCTGGCAGTCAGAGCCAGTGCTGGGCATTGGTCATTGTCTCCCTAGAGGTTTAGGCCAATCTAGTGGCTCACTGAACTCCAAATTGGGGCCCTGCTTAAATGTTGCAGCCAAGTTTCTNATGATNTAAAACTATTGATTTGGGAAGAAGAAAAAAGTGGGGCTGTGTGAGGGGGTACCCAAGCATATGTCTGTCTGCACCGTTGCCATGGGAGTCTATTCAGATATACACAGATGGAGTATCTTTTTTATTTAAAACAAACAACAACAAGAAATTCCCACAGAGCTTTGCAATTCTCTACTTGCAAAGATTGCACCGTGTGTGTGTTGCAGTGTTGCTAGGGCAATGCATATGGTTTTGTTTGGTGGAATATGCATAGAAAGTCGTATGTATGCATGACGAAACAAATGTGACCTTTCAGAAACCATGGATAAAGATCATTCTTTATTCTTTATATGAATAAAGATCATTTGGATTTCTTGATAATGACTTAAAATGGAGAACATGGTACAAGGATGCCACTCGGCCGAGCCCTCCTGAGGAGGCAGAGGAGTTAGGAGTTGACTAGAAAGGGGTTCACTTACTTGCTGTGTCACCTCTGGCAAGTAACTTGGGCTATGGGTAGCCTTTGCTTTCCTCCTATCAGAAACAGGAAGCAAGGACCCTTCCTGCACGTCTCTGCTGTTGGAATGGAAGCAGGATGACATGGTAAGTGCTCAGTCAGTGGTCAGCACCCCCAGCTCTGCTGCAAGGATTAGCATGGTGTTGTTCAGAAATGTACCCTGGCCTTCACCAGACTGTGCCTGGAGCACTCTGGGGGAAGCCAAGACCCTTAGGGATGGCCATCTTGTGGACTGCTATAATCAGACCAGATGATCAGAAGAGCCCAGACTACTGACCACCAAGGGAACTAGAATTGTCTTCTTGGAACAGTGGGTATTGAGTCACCAAGATGAGGGTGCACGGCAGGTTGATGTACTGTGGGCTTGCCAAAGCTGGCTCTGCGAGCCTTCCACCTTAGCACTTTGCCAGAAGCAGTGTATCCTCCTGGGCCCAGCACATGGGGAGGACAGAGATGCATCCCCAAGGTGCTCATGCCTGTCACCCACCCTGAAGGAGCACTTCTGGGCAACTACATAATTAGTATAATTACAATACTGTTAAATCGTCATCTCCCTCCCTCTATACTTCCCTCCCCTCCCTTCCTCTGCCCTCCTCTCCCTTCCTCTTCATTTCTTTCCTTTCAACACAAGGCTTCACATAACCGCAGCTAGGCACAAACTCACTGTGTAGCCACATGTGATAGCCCTGAACTCTGATTCTTCAGCTTCCATCTCCCAGGTGCTAGGGTTACAGGTGTGTATCATCCTGCGCAGTGACATCTGTGTTTTGTAGTTCATTCACTTGGACTAAAGTCTGGCAGGGAAGTACTCTGCATATACTTTGTGTAGTTAGCATTGTTGAAAGGATTCGCAGACCTGCTGGGATGCTGTCTGCCCATCTAGGGATACACTAGAGATTATCAAAACCTTCTGGGAGTTTGTGTTGATTGAGTGAGTGGTTCTATCCANGACTGTCTTGTTCTGATCTGGACCAGATGTCTTCTGAGGTTGTTCTAGACCTGTCATTGACAGTCTGGCATTCACTAATCAGTCTTGAATAAAAGACAAGCAGTCACTTTTTTTGTATTCTCGATGGTTGAGGTTTTAACTTACATAAGAAACCGTGAGGAAGGCCTATATTCCTATATTCCTATACACACTCATTCACACCAGTATTCTAGTTTCTTTTGGTCCTGTGAAGGAGCCTCAGGAGGAATTGTCTAATAAATCATCAGTCCCCTGCCTCTCCTGTGTGCCTGACTTCCTTGTCCCATTTCTGAGACTTCAAAGTTAGGCAAGCTGATCCTTATCATTCGTGGCTGTGTATAGCACTGACAGAATGCACTTCGCCATTGTGCTCTGCTTTTCTTACTGCTTTTAATATGATCTGAGTCACCCTTTAAAAATTGATAGGGCCTGAGAAATGGCCCAGCAGATAAAGGCGTCTGTCACCAAGCCTAATCAGAGTTCAATTCCTAGGATCCACAGGGTAGAAGGAGAGAGAGCTAACTCTGGCAAGTTCTCCTCTGATTTGCTACAAGTACACCATGATGTGAGCACACCGGTGTGTGTGTGTGTGTGTGTGTGTGTGTGTGTGTGTGTGTGTGTGTGCAAATAAGTAAGTAAAATCTAATAAAAACAATTTTAAAGTTGACAAACAGCTAAAAGGCTAGGTGGCAGGAACCTAGGCAATTTTATTTTTGAACTGCAAGCTACATAAATTGTCATCATTCTGTGCATATTACAAAGGGCTTTTTTTTCTTGGCAAAATGGTCAAGGTGTGTGTTCAGATGAGGATATACTTTGTAAATCTGTAAACATAAATGTTAAATGTACTGTTTACATATTCATAACATAAATGGTATGCTTTTTATGTAAATACTATATTCTTATATTCTTGTTAATCCTAATCTTCAAATGACTGNCATAAATGCCACTAGTCCCCTCTTCCATGTGAATATTGCCTCTTACATTTAGAAAATCAGTAAGCTTACCTAGCAAGTGATGTTAGCTGTGTTCCGTGACAGCATTAATAATGACTTTTGTTTTTGTTTTGTCTTGAGATGATCTTAAGCAGCCCAGGATGACCCTGACCTTGCTCTGTAGTTGAGGATGACTTGAACCTTCTTCAGATCCCCACACCTGCACCTCCCAAATGCTAGTATTGCAGAATGAGCCAGCACGTGGTTCGTTCTGTGTGAGCAGAGTACCAGACATCTTTCTGCCTCCCAGTTGTCTTGGTCTTGGGTTACATACTGGTAGAAGAAACAGTGAAAGTCTGCTCACTGTGGCTTCGCTCCCAGCTCTGCCATTAGCCAGCTGCTTTCCCTTCTCAGATCGAGGTTTCCTCATCTGAGAAGAGGAGAACTTGGCTCTGGACCAGCTCCAAGATGCTTTGTGCACTGTGTGTCCAGGACTCTGCCCAACACCGGCCTAGAAGGGTCNTCTGCTGCCAGTGCTGTTGTCTCTTGGAACTTCCATTCACAAGAGGTGAAGCTCAGACCCTACAGCTCCAAGGATGCTCAACCTGTTCATTATTCTTCTAGAAATTAAGCTTGAAGCTTTGGGTGAGATTTGAGTTCAAAACCCCAGAATCAGAAAAAATAATCTCCTTATCATTGAACACGAATTCAAGAACCGCAGCCCTTCCCAGAGTAGGTAGGTCCTATTTCCTGTTTGTTTGGCCTGTGACCTGGTGTTTATCTTCTGTTCAGTCATTCCAGCTTAACATTCCTTTTCTTTGTTCTCTTCAAATTCCACACAACTAGCTTCTATGACCCCAGGAGAGCCTCTCGTGGCTATTTCTTATCTCTGTTCTCTTTCTGTAGAAAAAGATGAGCCACTGTGTGCCATTATGCTCAATTTGTCCAATAAGTTCTGATGGGGATATCGTTCTGTATGCTGTGAATATGTGTTGCTCTGATTGGTTGATAAATAAAACTGTTTGGCCAATGGTGAGGCAGAATAAGGTTAGGTGGGGCATTCTAACTAGAGAGAGAGGAGAAGAAAGCAGACCTGAGCAGACGCTGCTAGCTGCCACCATGAGAAGCAAGATGTAAAGATACTGGAAGGCCACAAGCCACGTGGCAAGTGTAGATTTATAGAAATGGGTTAATTTAAGATATAAGAGCTAGCTAGCAGAAAGCCTGCCATGGCCATGGTTTAAAAATAATATAAACCTTAGTGTGTTTATTTGGGTTTGAGTGGCTGCAGGCCTGTGCAGGACAGGAAAATCCAACAACAAAGTTCACTATTCTTCTGCCTATATTCGTTCTTCGTTTTCACTCCTATATCTTACACAAAAGCCAGAGGATGATTTTGAGATGGTCTTAGCTTTACAGCTGGAATAGCTAAATGTGGTCAGAAGATTTGGAGACATGTCTGTCAGCCACTGCAATGATTTGTTACAGGTTGGCAAGTAATGAGAAGTCTTTAAAAAATATTTATTGTTTTAAATGTTTATGTGTATGGGTGCCCTACCTGAATATACACGTGCGTGCACCACATGCCTGTAGTGCCCGAAGAGACCTGAGACAACATTGGATCCCCTGAAATTGGACCTGTGTGAGCTGCCTTGTTGGTGCTGGGAACTGAACTCAGGTCTCTTTCAAAAGCAGCAGGTGCTCTTAACTATTGTACCACCTCTCTAACCCCAAAAGAAGTCTTTTGAGGCCCACATAAGAAATAGAAATATAAGAGCCAAAACTGGAGCAGTATTATTCAAGCAAAGCAGAGTTTGTGGTGCCATGAATACATCCTCTGCCTCCTCCTCTTCTGCTGGATCCAGGACAGGCAATGGTGCTTGGAAGATGGCTTTCTGGAAGGACTACAAGAATACAGCCCTGCCCGTTGAGCCAATCACAGGCCCTCATGTGAGTGGATGGATTGGAGCTACAGCAAGGAGGCTCCTAATGGAAAGACATGCTCTCTCTGTGCCAGAGTGTGGATGAGAGTGAGGCTGGGAACCAATGTTGAAGTCTGGGATTTCAAATTCATAAAAAGGCAAACTCAAGATGGACACCATATCCAACTTGGCTCCACTGGTGCCTGTTCCCACCCTGTGCGGTTCAGCTTCTTTCCCAAGCTGCTCTTCTCCCTGCATCTTGGACCTGGTAGAACCAGCACATGCAATGCTGAGCCTCAGCTCTTCGAAGGCCTTTGCTGGCACTTAATGCTGCTTTGCTTTTTCACTTGGAGGTCATTTGGACCCTGTTTAAAAAGTAGTGTTTGTAAGGACAGGGAATGCCTTGTCATGTTTCCTCTCACTTTGGGGGAATTTGAGACTCAAGCTCTGGGCTGATTGGTGAAGTCTTAAAGAGTTTGCCTCATGAGCCGTGAATGTCAAAAGGCTGGTCAGAAAGGAAGGGTGCCACTCCATCCCTCCTCCCTGTGACGTAACTTTCTACAGAAATCTCAGCCCAGAGCTCCTGGTTTTCATCGCTGGAGACGTTTAGAGGTGAGCTTTAGCTACATGTACACTCTTGAAGGCATTTAGAAATCCATGTAAAGAAACTCAAGGTTGAGAGTGAGACTGAGCATGTGTGTAGGACATCTAAGGCCTCAAGCAGCAGGGGCAGGCCATTCCCAGCAGGCCCTTGCTGGTTCAACACAATTTTCACAAGAGGGACTGGAGAGACAGGAGCCCTGGGTCTCAATGGCAGTCAGCCTGGCTGAATCAGTGAGTTACAAACTAGAGAGAAACCCTGCCTCAAAAATTAGATAGATAGATAGATAGATAGATAGATAGATAGATAGATAGATAGATAGATAGATGGTGGATGACATCTGAGGAATGACAATGGAGGTAGACCTCTGACCTCCATGCAAGCACACACAGACATGCACATGCACTCATGTCCACACATGAATACATATACACACACATACAGAGGCAGGTGAATCAAGAGTTGGAGGCTGGAGTAGACTACATAGTGAGACCCTATCTAATGCCCTTTCCTCAAAGCTAATGAACTTAGAACATATTAGAGGCCTGAGGAGATGGTGCAGGAGCACGTGTTCTTCTCACAGAGGACCAGGGTTTGGTTCCCAGCACCCATATCAGGATGCTCATANCTGCCCTGTAACCCCAGCTCCAGAGGATCCAGTGCTCTCCTCTGGCCTCTGCAAACACCAGGGATGCACATGTATATATCCACACAAAACACTCAGACACATACAATAAAAATTAAAAAAATCATTTTTTAAAGGGGTATATTAGACTAAGTGCGATAAACCAGTCACAAAGGACAAATGCTGGATTGAGAAAACTCCTAGAACTGGAGAGTAGAATGGTGGTTGCCNGGGGCTGGGTGATGGAAACTAGGGTGTGGTCACTAGTGGGTGTGATACTTAATTTGAGATGGTGAAGAAGTTCTGNAGAGGATGTCAGTGATGCTTCACAATAGCACTAGTGTGTGAGATGCCACCAGACTGTCTGACAAAACATGATAGAAGCTGTCAACTTTGGTTTATTTATTTCTACATAATTTTTAAATTGCGTATGCTAACCAGACTTGATGATTGTCTTAGTCAGTGTTCTACTGCTGTGAAGAGTCATCATGACAACAACTCTTAGAAAGGAAAACATTTGATTTGGGCTGGCTTACGGTTTCAGAGGTTCAGTCCGCTGTCATCATGGTGGGAAATATGACAGCATGCAGGCAGACATGGTACTGAAGAAGGAGCTGAGATTTCTGCCTATGGATCTGGAGGCAGCAGGAAGACAGACAGACAGACAGACAGACAGAGTGTCTGGATGAGAATGGGCTTTTTGAAACCTCAAAGCCCACCCTCAGTGACTCACTTCCTCCAGCAAGGCCGCTTCTACTCTAACAAGGTCACCCCTCTCAATCCCTCCTAAGTAGTGCTCNTCCCTGATGACCATTCTAATACATGAGTATGGGGGTCATTCTTATCCAAACCACCACNGTGATTAATATAAATTTACAAGTATATACACACACATGCATGTATGTATGCTCCACAATTTGCAAACAGGATAACCCAAGGAAGTGTTTTAGTGTCTTTATATTTCCATTTTCTGATTTTATNATCTTGGATGTCTGCTAGTATTATGGAATTGTTTTAAAACTAAATGAAAGTATAAATGAAATATGCTTAGGGTGGTCCTTGGGACACTAAGTGCTTAAAGAGTACTGTCATTGTTTTTTGCTAAATAGAAAAGCAAATTAATTCTGTGTATATAATACCATCCCATGTATATTTTGTGGAGACAATCTATCTGTGGGTGTGTACATGCCCTCAGTATTCTCACTCACACATCCGTCATGCATGTAGCAGATGGCTTCTGCATTCCAGACATTGTACCGAGGACTGGGCAGCCAGCAACCTGATGTTTAGGACAATGTTCTTGATGGGATGCTCCAATAGCGAGGTCACAGGAAACCTCTGTGAGTAGGCACTAATTCTGAGTAGGATGTAATAGAACACAGAAAGCCTGTTGTGCAAAGGCACAGGAATTCCCAGTGGAAGCAGCAAGGAAGTGTGAGAGATGGCTNGAATATACAGAGACAAATCTAGAAAAATGGAAAAGAAACTGTCTTGGTTTTATTAGGGATGGTGCCCAGGTAAGGGGCTAGGGACATGGAGTAGAGAAATATTTTTTAACTTTTGTTATATTTATTTGTTTGTTTGTTTGTTTGTTTGTTTATTATTTATGTGTTTATTTATTTAGTGTGTGTGTGTATGTGCTGTGCATGCATGTTACAGCACAACTTGCAAAAATCAGTTCTCTCTTTCCATCTTGTGAGTCCCGGGGGTCAAACTCAGGTCATCAGTCTAGGTGGCAAGCATCTTTACTCACTAATCCACCTAGCTGTCCCAGGAATTTTACTTTTCACCCCATTTCCTTCTTTCCTGTTTGAATTATTTACCATAAGTCTGTATTTATTGTTAGAAAAAAGCTAGTTAATAGAAAAGAGGGATTTTAATGATTAATAGTAAGGAATCTAATAATGTCNCATTTCAAGANTCACCATGTCTCACCTCTGGCTGCTTTTCATGAAGTGAGCCCAGGGAATAAGGACATGATCCCATTGGTCTGAAGGTAGACGAGCCTCTTCCTTCTGTCTCTGCAGCCACCACTTCCTCTAAGCCAGTTTCTGGTTCTCTTCAGTGAAACCCTNACTTCTCTTTTACTGGAAGTATTTCCAGCTTAAAAGACCTTTTGCTGAACGTGGTGGCGCATGCCTTTAGTTCCAGCACTCAGGAGACAGAGGCAGGTGGATCTCTGAGTTCGAGGCCAGCCTGGT
>LZPO01066327.1:213288-225717 GCA_001675575.1 Neotoma lepida | reverse complement strand
TCCATTTGCTGGAGAAAGGTGACATGTTTAAAATGAACCCTGGAGCCAGCCATATTGAAACCAAGGACCTGTATCATGGCCAGAACTCTGGAACTCAAGTGCCTTCCTGTGCCCTAGTTGCCTCTGTCTGGGGCAAGCTCAGATGATAAATCCTCTGCGATCCACCTTCTCCTCTACTACTGCCTGACTAGCCAGTAACTAAAGTAACTACACAAGCCGGTCATCCATCACTCAGGAGTTTCTTAAACACATCTGAAAAATGCACATTTCTGTGAAGGTAGGACCTGGACCTGTTTCTTTAAAACTCCTAAAGCAGGCCCCCTAGGTTATCTGAACAACTCTCCTTCATACCCAACAGTCTCTTTGGTTACTATAAAAATAGGCAGTTATATTCAGCCTGTGTTCAGGATGTGCTGTGTATCTTTGATTAACTTATCCAGTGTCAGTTGGAAAATGTGACATGGTTTTATAAATGGAGTAGGTGTGCACTTCTCTGCATAAATACACAGACTAGAACTGTAGGAGGAAGCAGGGGGCTAGGACATGAGGAGGTATAGCAATCTCTATTCTTTCTTGGGTTTATAAATGTTAACCACTGTGAAAATTGTTTTTCTAAGCATTTGCTTTGTGAAAGGGGTGATCTAGAGTGGGCTTTGCTAAGAATGAACCTGGATTTTAGTTAGCTCTCCCTGCCTTTGGCTCTCCTGGAGCTGGAGTTACAGGTCATTGTGAGCTGTTCATTGTGGGTACTGGGAACTGGACTCCAGTCTTCTGCAAGAACAGTGCACACTTTCAACCACCAAGCTGTCTTTCTAGCTACCGGCATGGCCCTTTTTCAGAGAATACAAAGGTCAGTAGCAAGAATGGCTGGTGACAAGTAGGCACATCTAGACCCCTGTGCCAANTGAGAAGCTGAGCCTTATTCCAAGACCNATGGGANNCTACTGGAGCCTTTAGGCCAAGGTTGACATGCTCTGATTTATGTTAGAGTCACTCAGGTTCTTTTGCAGAGAACTGATCATTGGCGGACAAAAATGGATGTTCTGTTTGCCTATTGTTGTGGAACCACACCCAAAACTCCGTACCTTAGGATTGCCACACTCGTTTTCTCACTACCTGTGGGTCAGGAATAGTGGGAAGGACTCAGGCAGTTTATGACTGATTCACAGGCTATCAGGTGACCTTACTTAGGGAGGAGGGTTCCCTTTCCAGATAGTTGACTCATGCACAGACATGATGCTCACATGTTGCCTGACCTTGCTCCTGCTCATGCCAACTCATTCTCTGGGACCAGTTCATGGGGCNTTGGGCATAGTCCGCTGAGCTTGGAGGAAAGGTCGCCCTTTTCATGGAAGCTCATCTGTAAAAGAGAGGAGGAGGGCACTCCAGAACTCCACTGTAAACCGGGTTCATGAGAACGGAGAGACATACTCCACGTACTGATAGGGAAGCAGTGGGCTGTGTGTCAGAGACACAGGAAGGACAGGTAATGCTGTTGCAGCCACTTTTGGAAAGTATGCTGTCATGAGCAAAGAGGCCATTTAATAATTCAGATAAGAGGTGGTGGNGGCTGAGGCGTGGATGTTTGCACGGAAGAGAAAGGGGTTGATGTAGAAGAGTGTATGAGTGGAACGTGCGGGAACTGTAACACTCTGAAACAAACACATTTGAGGATTTATTAATGGAATTTTAGTTTTTAAGGTTCCGTAGATGAATGTTAATTATCACTAGTGAAATTGTCACAAATGGTTGATCTTACCCACAGGACATATACAGCCTCATGCTTCACACGTGTTTTGACTTCAAGCATCCTCTTTTAGGACAATACAGTTTGTGAGGTACAGATTTCAGAGGCATTCTGTGAGTTGAAAGTATGGACCTATTGTTAGTTACACACACGTGACCTCGCATGCTTTAACTAGCCATTTCCGCACAGGTCGCCCCTGGGCTCAGGTTACTTCCGGGTCCTGCGCTCGGTGCAGGCCCAAGTCACCTCCGGGCTCAGGTCACTTCCGGGTCATGTGCCGGTACATGGTCATGTGGTTTGCACGCACCAATGACCATGCACCCTCAGCACATGCGCGAGCAGCCACGCGGACTTGAATACGCATGCGCAGGCCGGCATTTAAAAGGCAGGTCCCACGTACCCTCGCTCTCCCACACGTGTTCTCCACAGGCCTGTTCACTCCCCCTCTGTCCCCCTTACTCTCAATAAAACTCTCGTTAGCGGGTTTGTCGCGTTTGTGACCTTTTCCTTGCAGAGTACTACCGCCATAAATAACTATCACCTATACTGTGAGGTCCAGTGACCTCCATGACTCTTAAGAACTAAGGGCGTGGGATGATGGTAAATAAGGTTCTGGAAACATATTTTTAAAGGCTTTATGGAAGTGAGCACATTTAATCATAGAAAGATCTGGACAGTTTTGATTTCACATATCCATGTGCTGTAAGGCAACAGCTTAGGAGGTGTAAGAAAAATGCACCAAAGAGAGTATATGATACATGTCTAGGGCATTTCTTTTCCCCAACCAAAATGCTTAAAGTTTGGGGCTGGAGAGATGCCTCAGGGTTTAAAAGTACTTACTGGTCTTGTAGNGGACCAGGGTTTTGTCCTTAGTACTTGGCTCACAACTGTCTGTAACTCCAGTTCCAGAGAATCCAACACCTTCTTTGGCCTCCACAGCTACTGCATGCAGGTGGCACACATACATACATGCATGCAAAGCACACATACACATAAAATAAAAATATATCTTTAAAAAAAATTCTGAAAGCCATTTTCTCATTTTCACACATGAGAGAGTGATCTAGATACTTTCCCAGAATTGCCTAGTGAGTTATTGACAGAGCTAGTGCAATGCAAACAGGACTTCTGAATCTAGTGTGGAATGCTTTCTGCCGAGTCACCTGTCATTGTGCCCAGAACACAGCTCTCCTGCTCTGTCCTGTGCTTATGTTGGACCCATGCTGATTATTACTCAACAGATTTATCAATGGTGCCAGAAGCCTAGGAAAAGACATTGTGAACAGATCAAATATGTTCCCACTACCGGAAAAATAACCCTAAAATACACTTTTCTAATTTTGACTCAGTTGTGTTTCTTTGTGGAATGGCCNGTACATAGCATTCATATGAAACAGCATCCCAGGAAGACCACTGACTGGGCTGCTGCATGTCTCATAGAATATTCCATAAATTCATAGAAAGCCTAGGNTTCTGAGGTCATTCTATAGCACTCTGGTCTTAAATCTACCAGCAACCATCCCAGAATCACTGGTCTGGGGTGGAAAGAGAACCACGAGAGGTCTTTAGTGTGGTTGGTGGTATACTATCGTTATATACACCACAATGCATGCCAACATATTCAGCTTCCATGCCATGTAAGTAAAGACAATGACTTTTGTTTTCACAATAATTGAACTGAACAAGATCCATTCCAGGCGTAGTTGATCTTATATAGTCTGAATACTCTAATTTGATTCTCAACTATTCTTAGGTTCTTCAATACTTTCTGTATTACTGTGTTTATATTTCTGTAGTACTTATCTGTTGAAATAAATGGGCATAATTTGCTTTTATTCATCATTGTACTAATTGAGCATTCTTATGGTCCTTGTCCCATCTTGTTATCACTGTAAGTTCTTGGACCAGGTCAGTGACTTTTCAAAGATCATCTGTTTTATTTATTTACATTGTTTCTCATTTGAGATACTTTGCACAAATACTGTCTTCCTACACATTTAAAGGATTCTTACAACAACATTCTATAGTCTCTATACAACAAAGACATTTGTGGGTTCTCTGGATGCGAGGCACCATCTCAGGATTCATGCTGGGGAACCAGTAAATCTTGCTTATGGATTCTGATGTCTTCCAACAGGACAAAATCCTAATCATTTTATNGTCTTTCACATATTACTATCGTACACTGACAAGCTTAACTGCAGATACAACTAGGCCAGGTCATGTTTAAATCCCAAATACCTTAAAATACCAACGCCTGGAGCAGCCAAAACTGACAGTTCAGAAGGTACAATTTGAAGTATTTTAGGCAAGATACTGTCAGAATCAGAGGGAAGACTTGTGACCATACATTTTCCTAGCATTCATCTAGTGAGGTCTAAAACAGACGCTGAGGGAGTGTTTCTTTTAGGTCCTTATTAAATCATCAATATTAATTCATCTATTTAGAAAACTCCCTTATAGAGTCCCAAGAGCTGTCTCCCTCCCCCACTTCTCAAAGCACTTTCTCTTATGTCTAAAACTTCAAGTACTCTCTTCAAGTGCAGACTGAAATATCTCACTATGGATTTGAATGGGAGCCAGAACTGACGGTGAAAGGAAAACTTCTCTCTATAAAAGGTTTATTGTCAGCGTTCTCTAAAGATGTAGATTTTTCTAACACAGGCTACCGGCTTTTCTTCACAAACATTAATGCAGCTGTCCCTACCTCTCCTAGACTTGCAGTCAGGCCCTTTCTTTTTGGAATGCTCAGTGTCTAGCCTTTGACCTCTGGATAGCCCACTCTATCTAAAAGCTCCGTCTGCCATCAATATGATGTACGGAGGGGGGTGGGTTGCCCTGGTCCTTTAGAGACTGGAAAGNACTGAAATTCCTCACATTCTTTTGCATTTGGTAGCGTGTTTACCTAATCGCTGGCTTCTTAGGATTAACACAAGTCTTTGCTTCAAACTCATCTATTAACCAGGGACCCTATAGATCCCAAGATTCCTGCCCGCCCCCATACTAGCCAAGGGTAAAATGTTAAAGCAACTTCCCTAATTTTTAGATACAATATTAAAAAATTACAAAGTTACAAACTAACTAACCTTTTCAAATACACTTCAACCAAGCAGTTATGGCCAAAGGATATTAAAAGGCTTCCCCATGTCTCCTTATATGACACACAGAATCACCCTGGAGCTGGGAACTAAGCTTTCCTTTCAATTCTTATGAAAGTAAATCATTGTTTCAGGTTAACAAACTAAATTTCAGCTTCCTTTTTTATGCTTCACACAATGCCTGTGTTCAGGACTTCTCTCTTCAAACTGATGATTTATATGCCACCATTCTTCTTTTCAAGATGTGTAAAGACAACCACTGTCCTATTTTCTCTCCCCAGAAGTTATCAGTTATCCAAGTAGGACACCTAGAATAGCTTGACACATAGTAGGTCCTCCAAAAAAGATCCTGTTGGAATGATTGACAGGAGCAATTGTTCCTGATAACTTGGATGGTTTCTAAACATACTGAACAGCAAACACTCAGATATTAGGTAAATATTTCTTTATTAAATGATTAATTTCATAAATAAATTCTCTTCACTGATATAAAATTAAAATCATTTACAAATTATTCCAGTATTACATTTCCCCTCCCTCCCCAAAAGCTACATTTTGATAAATAAAAAACATTCAGTCTTAAAACACCTGGTTTCTGTTTGCAGTTTAGAGTGCAGGTAGCCGCCTCTCGGACACTCACAGAGTGTCCCCCTCCCTCAGGAAGGAATGAGAGGCCCTTTCATTTACTTCTGTCAGAGGACAAACAAGGCTCTCACACGGCCCAACTAATCTTTTTATCTCTATTACAATTGTAGAACCAAGAGGGGAAAAAAAGAAGATCTAGAGCAAAAAATACACTTAGCAAATAATTTACAAACAGAAAACAGAACGTCATCCACACAACACGCTCCAAAATGAAGCATAACACGCGCTCCAGTACTATGAAGCGAAGTATTCCCCAACTGCGGCTGCACAACTGTCCGTCCACACCAGCCCCCTTGGCAGTTTTGAAATACCTTAATGCTACTCAATGATGAGCAAGACATCCCTTCTACAATGAGCCCCTTCACCCCACCACCCNACCCATGCCTCCATGATGCTCACACTCCTTTATCCATCCCACACTAGGAACCAAAAAGGCATTTAGTCCCTGAACTTGTGGATGTCATTGAACAGGCTGTAGAGGCGAAATGATGCCTCATTGGGGTGTGGGCAGTTGTAGTTACATTTGCAGGACTGAATCATCATGACATTCTTGGAAAACATCTCCCCATCTTCGCATCGGAACCGCATCTTCACGGTCCTGGTCTGCAGAGGTGTGCAGCAGCGGCCGTCCACGCACGAGCCGCAGTATTTGGGCCGATATTTCTTCACACTGGNGCATCCTGCATAATTGAACCTGACTGGTTCTGGGGATTTCTTGGTCTTGCTGCATTTCTTGCCCTTCTGGAAGAAAGAACAAAGAAAGTCAGGAATGTGATTTGTTGTTGTTTTGGGAGAGGTGCATTTAACCACTGTATAAAGCTCAATAGTATTNGACTTCATAAAGACAATTTCTTTCCAATACATCATGGACTTTTCTCTTTCTGGAATAGAGAGGTTCATATCCCACCCACGTGCTGGGGTCATGGTCAAGTCCCTGAAGAAACTTACTTTTAGGCTGCTGTACACCGGTTGTCCACAAGGACGCACTTCACAGATCCGGGTCTCTTTCACCAGGCGGCACTCTGGGTTGTCATTGGTAACTCGTGTGGAGATGCCAGTTCCGCAGCTCTTGGAGCACTGGGACCATGCTGTTGTCTGAACGATGCATTTCTGGCCATGCAGAGGGTTGTAAAGGACTCGCGGTTCCGTGCCAAAGACTAGAAAAATAAACCAAATGNAAGACTCCTCAGAGGCATGCTGACACACACTGGTTTCTACTAAGTTGCAGACCAAGAATGAATTTCAGTACAAGGTCTTAAGGGCTCGGTTTCCACTTACCAGGAAGCCTCTTCAGCGAGCTGCCCTTCCCAACTGCAATTAACTCATTCTTCCTCGTCAACTCCACCTCTGAGGCATCAAATCCAAGGAGATCATCCTGGTCGTCCAGGGAGTCCTTGATGCTACTGTCTTCATCACAGACCCACTCCTCACAGCACTGCCCACTGACTTTCACCAGCCGGGGGTTGGGACAGCCCAGGTTGGGGAGAGACAGCTCTTGGGGACACAGAGGAATGCAGCCCACGGCGCCATCAATACATGTGCACTGATGTTTACAGTTGGGCTGGAANCTTTCGCCGTTTTGATAGATTCTAGAGTTATATTCACANGGTCTGCCTTCTGACTGAGCTGTAAAGACGACCAAAAGAGAGAGGAGAAGGTTAAGATTCGCTGCCACAGGCTGAAACTNATACATATTTTCCGCTGTTCAATTCAATGTATGGTAAAGTTCCCTACAATTCTCCCGAGACTCCAGAGCTGAACAATAAGTTAGTCAGGAATCACTTTTCCGTATGCGCTTTTCGTTGGGCCCAGACACACTGAATTGCATTCCAGACTGCTGAAATCATGTGCCTTTCTGCCAAGCTACCATCAACAAAGCGTCACCATACATGGTCTCAAAATTACTAAACTTCTGGACTATGGGGACTATTATTTTTTTTAAAGGGGCCAAACCACAAGCCTCTTACCTCTGCAGATCCCTTTCAGAGCGGTGGAGCTGGCGCCGAAATTGCATTCCAGTCCCTTGGTGTGGTCGCAGGGCTGCGTTCTGCTGCAGTCCTCGTTGAGCTGCTTGGCGCAGACCTTACAGCAGCCACAGGCGTCCCGGACCAACCCGACTCCCGGGGCGCACTTGGGCGCCTCCAGAGGGCAGTGGCAGGCAGCGGGGCAGGTGGAGAGTGCCTAGAAGGGGGAGAAGAAACGCGTGAGACTGTTTTGCATTGCTCCGGAGAGGCGCCTAAACTGCCCTGACCATGGGTCTGGCTCTGGGACTTCATCCACCTGGAGTGTCTTGGTCGCGTCCAGCCACCCGGGCCACCAGGGCGGCTGCGCCCCAGGAAGAGGCCCCCCGGACACGTCGTCGGGGCTTAAAGCAACAGCTGCCTCCCAACTTTTTAGTCTAACTTTCCCTTCTGTGAACGATCAGGGCCCAGGGAAAGGGATCGGAGAGGGCGGACTGGAAAGCGGTGATTAAACATGTCCAACTCACCAGCCTGGTCAAGTGAAGAAGGGTGACGGCGACAGCGAGCGCCCTGGCGGTGCTGGAGCTCATTGTGGCGCGCAGAAAGAGCCGGGGCGAGCGCGGCGACACGGAAACCAACAAGGCGGTGAGCAGCGGGATCGGATGCTCCGGGAGCGCGGTGAGGCTAGGGCCGAGGCTGCGGGCGTCCTTCTCTCGAGGTTCAGGAGAAGGAGGCGCAGAGGTTGCAAGCGCTTCTCTGAGGCGCTCTTGCTCACGGTCTGCCCGGGCGCCGGGAGCCCGCCCTTTATACCCGCCTGCCTCGGCGCCGCGTGTTGCAGTGACGTCGGCTCTGTCTGCGCGTTCCAGAATTCTCAAACATCTCAGGAATGTTGGTTGGCGCGGGCTGCTGCCAAGCACCTCCCCTGGCTCCATTGCACCTTCCCCCCCCCGCCCCCCTTCTCAGATCTATCAAAGAAAAAAAAGTTCGTTTTTTCCACTTTAAATAACGACTTTCTTTGGGGAGGGTGCGATGCTTGGGGCGCGAGGGTGATGATTTTGATGGAAGAGTATATGTGGGGGCGTGGTGTATGTGTTGGTAGGAGCACTTCAGATCTTTGGGAGGGTGGGAGGACCTGAGAGGGAGGAACAAAAGTGGTTTTGTTTGAAGATGCCTAGTGGACCGGGCATCTGCCGAAACCCTCACCGGGAACGCAGTTTGCTTGTTTACAACTAAGGTGAGAGTCAAGTTATCTACTAAGAGTCCAAAGGGGAGGGGGAGTTGGTCTCTGAGCCAGGAATCTATTTGTGGACTTCAAAGAGGCATGCTCGGATCAAGTCCCAAAGCTGTGGCATGATGTTTATTAGCCAAGAGAAGTGTATTGCAAATTAATACTCAGAGTGGCATTTATGAATGAGAGGGTGGGGGGAGCTTCCCTCTTCGCCTGGCAAATTTCCAGCCAGAGGTCTTCCCTCATCCCTCCCCCTCTTTTTTTGGTATGTTGTACTTGTTTGTTTTTGGAGGTTCCCATTTTTAGTTCCAGCCCACTGCCTGCGATGGAAATCCAAGAGGAACTGAGTGCAGGGAGTTCTCCCGGAGCTTGACTTGCACTTCCTCACGGATGCGGGAGGCCGGGTAAGCCCTCCTGGCCTCTCTCCCCGGACTGGCGGTGGTGGAAACTAAGCAGCCAAACCAGAAGCGGAGGAGACGACTGTGGAGTGATTTGTCCTGAAATCATCAGGTGCAAAAGCTGCCAGGACATAACAGAGTCCAACGGGACCATTGTGCCCTTTGGATAGCTGGAGAAAGACGTGTGTGTGTCTGTGTTCGTGCGTGTGTGTGTGTGTGTGTGTGTAACTCCTTTGCTTTGGATCACTTGGAAGCCTTCCTTTTCAAGTGAAGTGCAATGGTTTCTCTCTCTCTCTCTCTCTCTCTCTCTCTCTCTCTCTCTCTCTCTCTCTCTCTCTCAGTTCAAAGGAATGAGGGATTTAAAGGACACCATTCTGTAATAAAAGAAGTTAGATTTTAAGATCTTATTAGACACACCTGAAGACCCCTCATAAGACCCTCTCCAGGATTACTAGAGCCATTCATAAACTTCCAAAGTTTCATAATATGTCTTCATATGTAATGTTAATAAGAAATGGTACTAGATTCCCCCTCCCTTAGTGTTCTGGGATAGCTTCTCTTCATTTTCAATATTTAGGGCCTGTCTGCCTTCAGAGCTTAGCAGTATTGCTTAAGAGAGCTGTCAGTGCTGACTTTTCTATGAATGACTTCAGTGAGCACAATGAGAAGCTATTGGGATGAACACACACTCNNGTGAAGACAGCTGTTACAGGAAAGAGCTAAGTTCATTCATTCAAAAGTATTTGCTAGGGGCAGTAGGACNTCTAAGGCTTTCTGGGTGTGGGCNCTTTCAAAGACAATGGGTTGTCAGGTGTTATGCAAATAAAGAAAGCNAAGCTGGGGCCCTGTCCCCTAGGCCAGCCTATTCATCTGCTGGAGAACAGTTCCTCCTGCCTTAATGGTTCATTGTTTCCTTCTTAGAGAAGTGGTGGGGAGGGGAGGGGTTGAGGGTGGAGAAGGCACAGTACAGGGTAAGGAGGAGGTGATGGAGGAAAAAGAATGGAGACGAGGGTTCCTGGCTTCTGTTGTGGCGTCTTTTCTATTTGACTTCATGGTTGTAAGTATTTCCAGATGGTGAATCAGACACCAGACGTAACAATATTTCCATATTTGGGTATAGCAGTAGCTTGCGTTTTTAACATTTTTCTGCCTCTGTTATCCAACCACAAGGCATTCTTGACAGCTTCAAATGTTGTTAAATATAGACTTAACTTCTGTTCCCAGAGCAGGAAATTCTTTGGAATTCCTTGTTTTTCACGCAATCTGTCTATCATGATTTAAAATAAAGTTACAGTGGGTGATCCAACTGGCCTGAATATGCTGTGTTCCTTTGCTGGGGGAGGGAGGAGCAGCCTAGAAGTCCAGTGTACTGCACAGCGTTCAAACAGACACGCCATTCCATAGATGCCTTTAAAAATCAGATTAAAGTTTTCTAATAAGGATGTGTGGGGTTTTGTTTCTGGTCTCCAACTGGGCAATCTCAAAGANTGGGGTTGTCCCAGAGGAGAAACGGGACAACACTACCATCAACTGCCCAGTTAAAGCAGCGAGTGTGTGGTGGGAAGGGGCGGGAAGCTCGAGTCCACGAGGCCAGGAGGTGTCGGAGGAGGAAAAGCTGCTGTAACCTATGTGCACAGCCTTTGCAGACAGCATGCCCTGCTTCGCCTGCTGGTAACCAAGAGGAACAGCGGCTTCTAAGTCCTTGCCTAGGATGGTCCAGAAACCCCAGACGTCCTGTCGCCTTCTCACCTCCTCTGCTGAGAGCTACAGATCTTTCGTTGACAGACGTGGAGGGAAATGTGCAAATGGTGTGGGTAAGTGTTGCTTTGGGTGTGCTCATTTGCATGACTCTTTCCCCCAAATGTCCCTCCACCAGCCGACGTGTTTCTTTGAGCCACAAGCCACTGAGAAAGGACTGCTTGTCCTCTGCGGCTCCTGGCTTGGGCTGAGAGGTGGAGAGTCTCACTTGTGACTGCCAGGGAAGTTTAGATTACCCCAGGAAGGTTTCACTGGCTGGCAGCAACTGAGACTGATCATAATCCCAAACCTGTCCACTCCAGCTTCCTAGTTTAGTGGGTCTCAGACCAGCATCACATGGAGGGTTGGTTAAGTCTGATTGCTAGGCCCCACTCCAGAGTTTGTCCTCGGGTGTATTTTAACAAGGCCCTAGGTGATGATGCTGATCCCACTGCCCTGGACCACAGGAGTGCTCCCCTCCTCCTCTTCCTCCCTCTGTCTCCTCTCTCCTCCCTCTCCTTCCCTCCCTCCCTCCCTTTCTCTGTCTCTCTCAATCTCTCCCCTCACTCTAATACCCCCCACCCCACTTCCGCACTTTCACTTGTGTGGGTGTGTCCATAATCAGATTGGGGGCTCACGACATCACTTTTTATAGCCCTGTTTACAGTGTCTGTGGCANCTTCTCGTCACCTTACATTTTTGCACCCCTCTTCACTCCCTCACCCCCATAACTTGGCATGGACGGGGGCGGGAGTGGCTGGGATTGTGGTGGTGGCGGCGGCGGGAACTGAGTGACAGATATGCGGGTCGGGAGGGCACGAGGGCACCGGGCCTTGGCCACCGGGATGGGCTCTGCCGCCGCCGCCCCATGTGGGCCGCTGGCCCGCGATCCGCACTCCCGCGGTGGCCGCGACTCGAGGTTTCCGGCGACGCGCAGCACAGGACGTTTCCAGCCTCGGCCCATATTTGGTGAAAGTCTTTCGAGACTCCGTCATCCGGNTCCGAGGGGGCGGCGGTCCTGGGAGCTTGCCCGGCGANCGCGCAGCCGCCGCGGCGTTCCTGAAAAGTGCATCCCTGCCGCCCACGCCCGGGTTCCCCCTGCCGTAAGGGACCCCAAGGCTGGCGGGAGTCCGGCGTCCGTAGCATCTCAATCAGCGCGGGAGAGCAGAAATCAGGCCTGNGCTGTGGGAGAGGCTGGTGGCACAGGGAGCTGCAAGGATTATGTCACTTTTCCCGTCCACCCCGCTGTTGACTCGTTCTCCCTACGGGGCAGCAAGTGGCCTCTCCGTGCCAGACATCAAGGGTACGCCCAGGAGCTGGGGCCTGGGGACTTCGTGTAGGAAGGTGGCCTTTGCTGAGACAGGAAGAAATCAGAGGGGTGGGGTGACCGGGGGTTGTCTGGGGGTGGTCGGGTTAAGTCCAGAAGGGCCTTCAAAAGGGACACAAACTGGAGCTCACTCTGTGTCTGAGTCCCCTACAACTTTCTGCCTGCTTGCTTTCTTCTTTCTTTCTTTCTTTCTTTTCTTTCTTTCTTTCTTTCTTTCTTTCTTTCTTTCTTTCTTTCTTTCTTTCTTTCTTTCTTTCTTTCTTTCTTTCTTTCTTTCTTTCTTTCTTT
>LZPO01066327.1:135150-155827 GCA_001675575.1 Neotoma lepida | reverse complement strand
CACACACACACACAAATGTGTATTATATATAATAATTAAAGAAGAAAAAGTGATGAACTTGAGAGAGAATGAGGAGGATGCAGTAGGAGTTAGAGGAGGGAGAGAGTAGGGTGGAAATCATAAATACAGTATCTGTTTATGCAATTCTCATAAGATAACTAAAAATTTTAAATTAAAACAAATTTTTAATTTTATAAGGATGAGAATAACTATTTTCAGGCCTTACTCTCAAAATTAAAACTTCATGAGAGAATGCTATATGAAATAATCAGGGGGAAGATTTTTCTCTATAACATGTATGGAGGAAATGGGGAAAATATCATGACTCTGTTAAACACAGGAAAACTCTTTGCCCTAGATGAGTGGCATAAATAAATGAATGAGTAAATGAACAATCCAAATGGCTCCTCAANGTCACACCCAAGTCCCTTCATATATGTTAGTTTAAAAAAGCGATTCTGCAGGTGTGGTGAAGAGAGAGAATCCTGGACGAGAAATCTGAACATGCGTGACCTAATCACTTTAGTACCTAAAAGTGGGACCTTTCCCCATTGGTTTAGAGACTGGCACTTCAGTGGAAGTACCACAACAGAGATGGTGGCCTTGCTGTTTGGGAATGTGGAGGTTTCCATGCAGGGCCAGTAAGAAAACCCTAGGAGATAAGGGCAGCCTCCACCAACAGCCAGCGACAGAGTCCTCGGCCCCACAATCATGAGGGATGAGTCTGTCAATGTAAAAAGGAAGGAAGGAACTGTTCTCTTAGAATATAGAAGAAGTGTTGCTCCACCCACACATTGTTTTCTGGCTATAGTGAAAGTCTGAGATAACTAGTTCATGCTGTTTTACACCCATAAAATTGAAGCCATTTGTTGTGGAAGCAATAGAAATGGATACAAGTAGACATAATTAATAGGTTGTAGAGAAATGGGAATTCAAATTTAGCCCAATTCCAAGGTACACACATGTCTATCATTTATTTAATTACATCCATGCCAAAGGACATTTAGGTTACTTTTAATTTACACAATTTGAAATGATAGGACAAATTTCCTAATATTTATATTTTCATACATCTTAGAACTTCTCTATGGAAAATCTTTAAAAAAATATTAGGTCAAAGGTTATGTGCATTAATCAGTTCTTAAAACGAGTACTGTCGAGTCACCTCTCAAAGCATTGCCAGCGCAGCTCTTACGAACANGCTGAAGTTTGTATTGGAAGGTATGGATGTCCAGATGGGCAAAGTGTGGGACTGAAATGACCACAAANGAGAAGCACTTTTCTCATCTTGAGCTGGAGAGTCTGCAGGGGGGCTGTGCTACAAGAGTCCCTCTAGCCTTGTTCTCTCCATGTACATTGGGGTTGAACTCATTTCTTTGTGCTTTTTTGTCTGGCTTATGCTATTTGGCTCTTGAAGTAATAAAGACTCACAAAAAGTAAACAGTCTCTTGAGTAAGGATCATTCATGTAATGTGTCCACCCAAAGAACTGTTCATTTTGACTGAAGCCCAAAGAACTGTTCATTTTGACTGAAGCCCGAGTTTCCCACGTGCACTATGCGACACTCATACAAATAACACTTAATTAGTTTTGACTGGTGATAACATTTCCAGGAGGGCCCTGGAACCCAACTGCCAGAGAAATCCCCAACTAAAGACAGTTAACACAGCACCCAGCTCATGTGCCAGGGCCCAGCAATTAGCTGGCATTTGATGGAGGTTTTCTTACTGGACATGACTTTGATTTTCTTTGAGAATCTTCATTCTTTCACTTGGAAAGCATTCTCTCTCTCCCCTCGTTTCCATCTCTCTTTCATTTCTTTCTCAGTGGTAAAAAAAAAAAGCTGTGCTAGGTGTTTCAGTTTAGACAGTATGAATTCTGCTGGGTGATGTCCAAGCATCCTTTATATATAACACGTTTTCTCTTCATCAGGACCAACCAGGATACAGACCCTGGCTGTGTAATTGTCTCAGCGTTTCTTCTTAGAGTGTTTGATCTGTTGTTTGTTGGCTCCCAACATCCACAATGCACACAGTACTTCTTGCCTTTTGTATTCCTCATGGCTGGTCAGAGGGATCTTCAACGGATCTGTGNTCAAAACTGTTTCTAAGCTTTAGAAGATGTGAGTCCTATCTCAGGAGCTATTGCTTTCTTCTCGGGACATGGAAGGTGGNTGTGACAGGATCTTTCCTGTGAATGTGTCTGGGTGGCTGTGGACATCATCTAACATAGCCTTCTTAGTCTTCAGAGCTTTGCTTGGGGTCAGCTCTGGAAGAGGCAGTGGTTCCTTCTCTGCTTTTCAAGCCACTTTGGCTGAGCTTTGTAGATTTGATAGCATATTTTCAGGTTTTTTCCCCAGATATTCCATGCGTCTTATCTACTGCCTTGGGGATCTGGGCTTTGCCTTAGGCTGTGATTTTTAATCAGTGAAGTTGTGAAACCCTTTGACTACATCGTTGTGTTGTTTTTGCCCTTGTTCACAACTGGTTGGTCTTGTAATAACTGTTCTCTTTGCTGTGGAATGGAATGATGACTAATTAATATAGTTGTTTGCTATCTAATTTTGTTTTGTTTTACTTAAGATATCAGAAGGGAAATGCGAATTCCGCCAAGTTTAAGGTTATTATAATGAAAAGTATTATAATATATATATAATAGTTATTATAATGAATAATAACATAGTAGCACTTCTTATTTGTTTACGGGCACTTACTGTGCAACACTGTCCACGATAGTAACATAGTAGCACTTCTTGTTTACGGGCACTTACTGTGCAACACTGTCCATGTTTTCCAACAGTCTTCTCCGTGTTAAAGTCTTCAGGCTTGTTCTGTGAGGTAGGTGTTGTTGCAGCTTACATTCCACCATTGAAAAAAAAATTAGTTTTTTTTTTAAAATATGAGACATGAGACAAGCTGTTTAAAGGTAAAATGATACAGCTGGCATTCAAACACTGGCTGGCTTGACCAATCTGTCCTCTTCACCACTGTACCATAATGTTCCTTGGTATTTCAGGTTATTTGTAAGCAATATTTCCAGGAACATTTTTAATTGGAAAAAATAAAACCTAGAGCTACTTAGTTGTGGTGAAATAGAAAGAACATTGGGATAAGAAATAAGAAACCTGGTCCCATCCTTAAACAGTGGAGTAAGCCACTGTGCCAGTCACTTCCCCAGCCCCAGCCTGTGTTCCCTCCCTCATCAGTGATGGTGCCAGCCTTCCAAGACCATTAACAAAACTTGATTTCCCGCTCTTTAATGATTGCTGTAGTAAGATAGATTCATTTCNACTCCCATGTCATTTTTGACAGTTAAGGGTGGTATCAAATGAGTCATTTGGCATAGGGATAATTGTCCTGAAAAAAGAACAAAAAGGCAATGATTAAACGCCCCCCTCCAAAGAAAGCAAGCTAAGCATAGTGACTCAAGTCCAAAGCCTAGAAAAAAAATATTGATAGAAACAGGGTGGGTTTATTCCAGTGTCTCCAATTTTCTCTGTGTATATTCATTATTGACCATAGTAATGTGGATGAACATGTGACTCATCCTTAATNATCAACTCAGACTTGCTCAAATCATTGTGGGGTAATAATTCTACCAAAGTTCTTCCACCTAGANATGAGACCCAGCCATAGAGGCTTGCTAGCTTTCTCAGGCATGTAACCTCATCATATAGCCTTTTTCAGTCCCATGTGTTAGATTCAGGCTGAGCTGTGTCCACCCTACCCCTTTCTCAGGCATGTAACCTTATCATATAGCCTTTTTCAGTCCCACATGTTCTATATAGGCTGAGCTGTGTCCACCTATCCCTATATTCACATATTGAAGTTCTAACACCCAGTACCTAAGAATGTGACCTCACTTGGACACAGGGCTTCTAAAGTGGTTAAGGTAAGATGGGGTTATATAGATGACCACTAATCAGATAAGACAAGTGTCCCTATAAAAAGAGATTAGGGTTGGAGGGATGGCTCAGTGGTTAAGAGCACTTGCTGCTCTTGCAGAGGACCCAAGTTCTGTTCCCAGCACCCATATCAGGTGGCTNACAACTACTTGTAACTCCAGCTCCAGGGGCATGACAGGCAACCACACATACACAACCATACACATACATATAAATTTTTAAAAAGATAAGATTAGGATACAGACCACAAATAAGCTGAGGGGCAATCATGTAGGAAGACAAGAAGTGGACACAAGCTAAGGAGAGAGACCTCAGGAGGAAACAGACTCTTGATACTGTGGTCTTGAACTTCCAGCATCTAGAAAGTAGAGCTGTGTTGTTTGATCCATCAACCTGCAGTGCCTGGCAATGGCGGCACTGGAGAAATAACACAGTGTTTTATCTTGGAGTTGNTGGAAAGTTTCTCCCTTATTCATTGAAGTTCTTCACCTCCACCAAGCAAACAACAACAAAAATGGCCCTCCTTTACGTGAGCTGGCTTTTCCCATCCCGATGAGCTGCACCCCTGCGTCTAGCTTCACCGATGAACTGAGGTACACAGGTTCACAGGTGTTAATGGTATTTGAAGAACTCAGCTCATCATCAGAGGTCTTCTTGCCAGTGACTTTGAGCATAGCTTACATTTCTCCACTTCTGTCAATCTTTGTCTCAGTGCTGCTCCCTTAAATANGTAAGTTCTCAAGGAGGCTAATTCTATTGCTAGTACATCACCATGTGGCATATAATTGATTTCTCAGGCCCAGTTTCCACTCTGTGACTTATTCTCTGTCGTCTCCTCCCTGTCTCATGTAAGACAACAGCAGTGATACTTTCCATTCTGGCTCTGGTTCCCAAGCTGGAAATTTCAGAAGTCACTCCTGGTCCTTTCTTGTTCCTTGTCTCTTACATCTAACTCATCCCTCACTCTGTTCACCCTTCTTNNAGANTGTCTAATGTAAAAAAAAAATGCTTGTAATTTTAACTTATAGCATTATATTTGAATTGGAAATATCAATGTGGAATAAGTTAAAATACACGCATGTATGAGTGGAGTAGATGTGTTTATGTACCTATTGATGGATAGACAGACAGATGGACTTAAGCCCTAGACGTGTGAGTAGTGACATCCCTCCAACAATGAACAAACTCCAGAACATAGGTCTTGTCCTCTACCCACCTTTATCTACAAAAAGGAACCAAGATCTTTGGTGAAATAGTTGATTCCAGTTACTGAGCAGGAAAAGTATGAGTTAAGTGCTGGGTTAGTTCTGGGGTTTGCCACAAAGAACATAGGAGCTAGCTTTTAAGGTGTCTCACTTGTCAAATGCTGGACAATTTGAACATTTGCATTGATTGTAAAACAAAAAAATGTAAAAAATATCTATGAATTCCCTAGTGATACCTAAAAGGGAGTGTCATTTACCATTATTGAAAGTAACCATTCAATAAACCCTCACTCTGTGACTGAGAGGAATAGAAGAACTGAACGGTTGCTTCCCTTCGAAGGAGAGTTGCACATCCTAATCAATGAGGGGACATTTGTTCATAGAAAAGCAGTGGTGACAACATTTGCAAGTCATGACATGGCAACCTCCAGTGACACCACTGACTCAGGCTGGGCTCAGAGTGGGAAAGCATTCCTGGAACACTCCCCGACTGTACAGGGTACAAAGAGACCCGGTAGTTGCCACTCTAACAGTAAGATCGGTTTTCGACGGGATCAGACGTGGTCAGGGTTGCTACAGCTATAGATGTGACCAACATCTATATATGTGATATAGAATCAACAAAGCCAGGTAACTCGCATTGTAGTCTTTGTTGATGCAGATAAGATCCGATTTATGAAAAATTCTTGCCCAAAGATAATGAAGCCTCTATGGTTAAATCCAAATGTATAGGAGTTATAGGAAATCAAAACTGCAATCAAATTACACAAAACAAAAAATCCTGCAGAGGAATCCTGGATGAAAGACACTCTATAAAAGCACTGTTGAAGTCATCATCATGGGGCAGAAAGAAATTAGAAATGTGCCAGATTAAAAGAGACCACAGAGAATTAACAGCTAAATATAATATATGAAGCTTGATGGGCTCTTAGCTCAACACAAATAACTAAAAACTATTTTAGGGACAACTAGGGAAAATCTGAACCCGAGTTATAAATTAAATGAGGTGGATATTATATGATACCAATGGGACAAATATTATCTTCTTTTACTAGAACAATGACATTGTGGTTATATATAAAATCATTCTTATTTTTAGGAGGTACACAATTTGGTCCAAACATCTAGCATGAAATATAAAGATTCTACACACACACACACACACACACACACACACACACACACACACACAGAGAGAGAGAGAGAGAGAGAGAGAGAGAGAGAGAGAGAGAGAGAGTCTGTGTTCTCTCACTAGATTCTCAATTTCTGTGTGTTTAAGAGAGAGAAGAGAGAGTAGGGGAAGGGAGAGAGAAAGCAAATACAGTAGCCACCCTCTTCCTTGAGGGTTAGACTCTAAGCCCCACCCACAGTAAAAGGCTCAATCCATAGATAGTTCTGAGTCGGCATAAACATACTGTTTTGTTCTTACAGTAGATATNAGCCACCCAAACAAGGGCTATTTGAACACAAGCTTTCCAAAACCACAGTGGTCAATCTGATAAATAAGATCCTACTTAAGAGAATAAAGGGTAGGCAGCATACACATGCGATATGCAGGATGCAGTGTGATTTACATCCTGTCCTGGGTGGATGTGATGGCTATTCTTGGTTGTCAACTTGACTACATCTGGAACTAAAAGCCAAAAATGGAAGGCACACCTGTGGAAGACTTTTTGCTTAATTTGAAGTAGGAAGATCCACTTCGAATCCATATCTTTGAGTCAGGAAGACAAGTCTTAAATCCAGATCCTGAGGCCGGAAGACACACCTTTAATCGGGGCCATGCCTTCTGCTGGAAGCCTATATGGGGGCATAGAAGAAAGAAGCTTTTGCTCCTTGCCCGCTTGCCCTTGCCTTGCTAGTACATCCATTTCTTCACTGCCATTAGAGCCAACTTCTTTAGCATTCCAGCATATACTGAAGATCAGCTGAGACATCCAGGCTTGTGAATGAGCAACTACCGGATTTTCGGANTTTTCATTCACAGCCAGCCGTTGTTAGCTGGACTGCAGCCTGTAAGTCATTCTAATAAACCTCCTTTCTATACGTATAGAGTCATTCTATAAGTGCTATTCCTCTCAAGAACCCTGGCTAATACAGTGAGGCAGCGTAAGATGTAAGATTCTACCTCACTGCTCAGAATAGCATGCAATTTAGAACTTACAAATAGGCATTTCTTGGGCTGGAGAGATGGCTCAGCCGTTAAAGGCTAGGCTCACAACCAAAACAAATACACATTTCTGTAATCTTCCATATAATATTTTCAGGCCAAGCGTGGTGGTTGATAACTGAAGGCACAGAGAGTGAACCCCAGTGTAAGGTAGAGTACTGAGCCAGTATATGGGAAATAATAACTATTGTTAAATCTATGAGGACTCTGAGTAGATGTTAATCTTATTATTCTTACAGTTTTTCTAAATGTTTAAAATCTTTCATATTAAACAATCTAGAAAAAAGTCACGTCTTTATTCTCTCCTGTGTTACTGTTTTGGTTTTGAGGGTGGGAGTNGAAGTGGTACTGGGGATTAAACCCAGGGCTTCACACATGCTGGGTGAGCTGACTGAATTCCAAGGTGTTAGTGCGATGCTGTAGAAGGAGTTAGGACATGGCTTCTACAACACGCAGCTGGAAATATACTTAAGCATATAGTTGGGGGTTGGAGAGGTGGCTTTGCAATAAGCATTGGGCAGGGCTCACAAACACCTGTAACCCCAGCTCCAGGGTTGCCCTTTTCTGGACTCAGTGGACACCTGCCCTCACATGCACACACCTCCACAGAAAGAGACACACATGCATATAATTTTTAAAAGGAAACCTTTTAAAAATAATGTGTATGAATCAACAAAAGGAAATTTCCTATTATAATTGAAGTTCAGATCATCTTTGAGGATCATTTGCATATTATAGACCATCAGGTAACAAGGTCACTTTAAAAAGAAAAAATGTTCTCAAATCGGTGTTTGATACTTTAACCAGAGAGAATGAGAATATTGTTTCAAGAATTGTCTTTCTTGAACCATCTTGGACATAATCAGGCCAAGGATCTGGATTCAGTATTTGTGAGTACTCTACATCTGATGGAGCCTTTNAAAATAACCTANTGCTGGAGGCACATCAAATCAAGCCACCTCTTGTCCTTCTGACACTAGATCCGACTAGGGCCCTGGACTCCCACATCTCTCTTGGCTGCTTCATGCCTTTCTTTTCTAGAGAGATTGTTTTCTCATTTTCAGCATTGTGGCCAAAATTCAGCTCAAAATGTACCTCTCCCAAGAAGCTGAGAAGGGCCGCTTGATTCTTTCTTCATGTGTTCTGTTTAGCTGTATTCCATTTCTCTTGGCTATGGCTTGTATTGGAATCTAAGAAGAATAACTATACTATTAAGAATAAGATGACATGATGAGAAGAAACACTTGGGTGCTATTGTTAAAACGAATAATAGCTTCATCCATGCCTGTGGAGGTTCTGACTTATTGGTCTGGCATGGGGTAGGCAGGAAGCATGGCCAAGTCTTACCTCCAGGCAGCTCTGGGCTATGTTACTGTGACACAGGTCATGATGGCTGTTTCTTTGGTTTTTNNGTAGCACCATGGTGATTCCAGATAGAATAATTCAGAGGATTTTACTCCAGCCAAGAACTATTGTCAAAAGCCTGGGAGCCTCTGCCAATTTCTTATCCNCTCAATGATGTTTTGTTCTTTGAAAACCTTTTGATTTTATCTGTAATCTCTATTAAATTATAAAAAGGTTTTTGAAACCAGTGACATGGCCATCTAGTTTTGCTATGTAGAGGCTAGAGTATCCATATTCTGTACTGAGCTATTGACAGTGGGTGGTATCAAACAGAACATGTGTTTATTTCCTNTAACTACAGAAACATCATCTGTGACTTAGGTTTCAATACCCCTAATGGGTCTTGGAGTCCCTCACTTTGATCACCTCTCCTCTAGTACTCCCCACTGTTTTTAAAATAAAATTAAAAATGTCTTATCATGGTGGTCCGGACTGGTCTGTCTGTCTGACCTCCTTTCCTGTGATGTACTTCCTCGGTTATTGCACTTCAGCAGTACTGGCTTGGCTATGGTTTGAGTTGCAATTATATGTATCGAAATTTTGGTCCCCAGTGTGACAAGGTGAGAAGNGTGGTACTTTTAAGAGTTGGGCTTACTGAGGGGCTCTCAGGTGATTGGCTGTGTGCCCTTGGAGGAGATTAAGGTAGCTCAGAGGATTTCCTACTTCTCAGGAGAGTCAGTTACTGCAAAAGCAAGTTCACTCCTTGGCTTCCGGTTTCTCACCTGTATCCTGATATTAGGCCTTCACCAGAAGTCAAATCAACCTGCTTTCTCTATAAAGTTACCTATATTAGGTATTATGTTATAGTAATGAAAAATGGACTAATATGCCACTGCCTCCTACCCCTGGCCTGGCCTGNTCTTTCATATCTTCACTTTATCACACGCCATTCAGCTCAAATGTCACTTTCTTAGAGACTGTTCCTTATTTTACAATCAAATGTCTTTCCTTCCACCACTTTCTGGTGATTGATTTTACTTATTTCTATCCAACACATTACTGACTCGATGTTGATTTATTTCTCTTTTGGATTTGCTATGAGAATAGCTCTCCTGTTCATCCTGTGTTCCACNCACTGGGGATAGATCCTGGTCCAAGACTCTGGTATTGTGTGGGCTTGGTATATGTTTGTCCAGTGGACAGGTATGCTTTACAGACAATGAACATCCACATGATAAAGATTCCATAATGAAATCCATTAGAGTTCAGCTTTTTTGAAGCCAGGAACTCCTATTAAACAAAACAGCTAATTTAAAGTCATTTGTTTGCTTGGTTGATACTCTTGGCTTCTTATTTAAAAATCNACAAGATTCTNTACATATAAAAATGTTCTTCATGAATCTGNAGCAATTTAATGAATCTTTGTTCTACTAGAGCCACCANCAGGGGGAATCAATCCTCTGATCAATAGTTGTGGACAGTGAGGAACCTGGCCAAAGAAGAAGCTGTGGTGTAAGGGACCAGGACAAGGGGACAGGAGCAATGACTGTTCTAATGTGCCTGCCCTCTGAGCATCTCCATGGCTCTTCAGAGAGCCTTAGGANGCAAAGGAAAACCTCAGAGAAGAACCAATAAGGACTTTTTACTGCAGATCAAGTTTCAGCAAGATTCCTGGCCCTGTAGCAACCCTGGCTCTGTAGCTTTAGCACACAGAGGGGATGGCCGTGGCCAATGNTCACAGCAATAGCNGTGACGCCATGGGAGATGCTGACATGATAGACAGCATCCCACCATGCTCAAGCAATGAGGGTCCTGGCAGTGGGCACAGATTGAGTGACAAGCAAGCAACAGCCTGCAGGGTATTTAACCACTTACACCCTCCAAAGTGACAGGAAGAGATTCCAGGAACTGGAATCCCAGCATCTGAGCATGTGTGGCCTCAGTCACACACATTCCTGAGCATCATAACTCCAGATCGTTGAGCACATGTTCAAAAGTTACAATAACAGTCAGATGGCTTCCCCATGTGCTCAGCTTGTTTCTCAAGGATGGTGCAGAGAATTCCTTCTGGTCGTTGCTTGGCTGCCTTTTGTTTTCTCTCTCTCCTCTATGTGTGTGTGTGTGGGGGGGTGCATGGACCATGACATGCATCTGGAGGTCAGAGAACAACCTGTAGGAGTCAGTTCTCTCCTCCTACAGCATGGCTCCCAAGGATCACATACCAGGATCAAATCCCTAACCAGCTGAACCATCTCAAAGGCCTTGGTTTCTCTTTTTGAAAAATGTTTTCAGCTAAAAGGAAAGAATACTCTGCAATATAAATCTGTGTTATAAGATTTTTGTCTCTNANGACACCTCCCCACTTATCTTCTCACAGCACCACATTGAAATTTGAGGGGACAAGCAAAATGTTTCAGTGGGTAAAAGCACTTGCTTGGGGGACTGACAACCTAACTTTGATCCCCAATTTTTACAAGGCAGCTGGAGAGAACCAACTACTGAGGTGGTCCTCTGACTTCCATACCTGTGCCAAGGCAACATTCGAGAAATATTAGCTTTGATCATTGCCAAATACCTTGAAGGGCTATATATTCATTGTTTTTCACACTTGAAATATGAAACATTCAAATTTCATATGAAATAACCTAAGACTATTTTAAAGTTCTAAGTATAATAATAAAGTTCATGGTATTTGTTTTGTGAGATAGCATTGTACTGTTTAGCCCTGGCTGACTTTGAACTCACTATGTAGACCAGGCTGGTCTTGAACTTAGAGATTCACCTGCCTCTGCCTCCTCGGTGCTAGGAGTAAAAGGGCACACACCATGTCCCTCTTAATTCATAGTATTTGTAAAAAGACATATCAACAGAATGNAATATACCACTTTCCCCTTCTTTTTTAAAAGATGTGTATGAGTATTTTGCCTGAACATATAATGTGTACCGCATGCATGCTTGATGCCCTCAGAGGCCAGAAGATGGCATCTGGAACTGGAGTTCCAAATGATTGTGCNCTTTCATGTGGGTGCTNGGAACTGGACCCTGGTCTTCTGGAAGAATAGTAGCNAGTGCCTTTAATCACTGACCCATCTCTTCAGCCACTTCTTTTCTAATGTATTATTACTTTTAACCTTTGTACTTAAGACATCTCTCCTGAACTTTGTAGAGTTGATTCATATCTCTTTTCTCAATGTCATAATCTCTGCCTTTCAGTTGATAAATTTGGTCCAATTATACTTAATATAATTATGCCATTTTATATCTACCATTTTGTGATTTTCTTTCTCCTGTTTGTTTTGCTCTTTTTCTTTCTTTCTTGTTTCTTTGTTTCTCTTTCTATTCCCTTCTTTTAGATTTGTTGGAAATTTAAAAATATCTATTCTAAGGTCATGTTGTTAAATTGCATTCTAAATATTTGTGTTTATACCCATAGATTTTTGCTGCTCTCAATCTTGGTCAAAGAAACTTCTTTTTGGGGTGGGTAGTGGTTAATGTAGAATCAAACCTGGTCAATGTGCTGAGTCTAAATACCTGAGTGCTCAGCTCTGGTTGTCATCTCTATCTCTCAAGGTTTAGGGAACTTCTTGGATGTGGAGAGCCTGAGAATGAGGAAGAGNTCTGTGGAATGTTGGCTTTGGGACATGGCTGTGTCATGCATAGAAAGTCTCATGACAAGTTTTACCATATTTACTTTTAATATTCTATTTTGTTTTAAAGAATGAAAGGAAGCTGTTATTGGAGAAATTCTGAAAACCTTCCTCAGTTTCCGCTCTGGTCACTGTATGCCAGATGTTATGTGATGTCTGTTTAGTCCCTTCATGCTGGGTTGGGTGAGACCATCCTTCAGAGAAATCACTACTGTGGTCTCTATACCACATCCTTGAGATCTCTTTACAATTCACACTGGAGACAAGACATCAGAGAGTTAGAGGGTGGGCAGCGACAGTAATGAGCCAGGGGAGTTAAAATCACTTATGTTGTGTTTTTAAAGTCTCATAAAGCAAGAGGTGGGTGTGGCAGCTCATATCTATAATCACAACACTCAGGAGGCCTGAGACAGGAGGTTTGCTGTGAACTTAAAACCAGCCCTGGCTACATAGTGAGATCCTTTCTATAGCCTCACTTCAAAAATAGTCTCATTAAGCATCCTTTCTGCAGAAGTATAACTCAAAGTGATATTTCTTTTTAGAAAGCAATTTGGAAGTTAGTTGACCCTGGAGACATGGAAAATTTTATATATAGATATAGATATAGACATATATATAACATATATATAATTATATAAGAATTGTCATCTAGTTTTAGATCCAAATGAAAATACTAACAATGAATTTCTATTCAAAACCTCTGGAGCAGGGACCAGCCAAATGGCTCAGCAAGTAAGGGCAACTACTGCCAAGCCTAACAACCTGAGTTCAATTCCTAGGACCCGCATGATGGACTCACATTTGTAATCACAACACTCCTTCAAGTTGTCATCTGAACTCCACATTTAATAAATAATGTGCAATAAAAAATACCCAGAGCAAGGGCTAGAGAAATGGCTTAGCAATTGAGAGCACTTGCTGTTCCTGTAGAGGACCACTTCTAATTCCCAGCACTGACACAGCAGCTCACGACTGCCTGCAACTCCCCTTCCAGGGATCAGACATCCACTTCTGACCTCTGTGGGCACCAAATGCATGTGGTACACATACACACTCAGCACACACACATAAAATTAAGTTAAAGTAAATAAAAACAAACAAATCTGTGACAGAAATAAATTTACTTCTCAGGGNCTACGAGCTGTTAGCAATTTAATAATACACCATATGCGAGATTATATTTGGTAATTATGTTATGTTTTTAATCTTACTTTTTGATGTAGAAAACTGAGGATGTCTTAGATCTGTGTTGTATTTGAGTTGTAATATATTCCTCACCTTACCACAAATACATACTCCCCAATCATCTGTCCTCAATGACTCTGCATCTCAATTAAACNCATATTCTTGCTGTACACTTCCCTTTGGATCTTCTCCTTTGTTTTCTTGTGTTCAGATCATATCCAGGACCCTGTACATACAGGGCAAACATTCATATTTTTGTGCTAATAGAAAATACAACTAAGAATTTCCTACAATGAGAAATGAATACCTGGGGAATGAGAATTGAAGTCTGGTCACTGTAACTCATACTTGTGGGAAAGTTAGTTGGGGACCATCTTTTTTTTTTTTATAATGTGAACTATGCATGTGTGCCTGTGTGGACATCAGAAGACACCTAGTAAGATTCAGCTCTCTCTTTTACCACATGGCTCCCAGATAACAAATGTCTGTCTTCAGGCGTGGCAGCAAGACCCTTTGCCCGANGGGCCACCTTGCTAGCCAGAGACCACCCTAGTAGAACCCTTTCTGAGCATAGAGTTGATGTGTGGGACCCTGGCCTGGAAAGGGTTTCCCATTTTTTTTCTTGTTTTCTCCTTTACCATATCAGTAATCACCACAATCCTGCGAGCCTGGAAATTCACTGGCTGAGTATTCCACACCAGCAGAGAGCAAGGCTCCTGGCCGTTCTATGTCTTCTTAGCAATGCCCATGGCTGTTTCTTTACCTCCTGGGCTATGTGACATTTTCCATTTCACTGAGGCCTCAGGATCTTGACAGTTGTGTATCCAGCTGTTGGTTTNAATCTGGCCTTCCACCTACTGGCTGCCCTGTGCTGTGGGGATGTGCTCTGCTGTTGTCAGAACCCCACTTCTGTTCTCTTAGGTTGAACCATCCTGGTGATGCCCCGAACCCTCCTGCTGCAACGTTCACTCTTCTTTTTCTGATTTGAGTTAATGATGCAGAAAACACAAGCGTATGAGTAAGCTTGGTTCCTTTCCNTGGAATCTCCTCACACTAGCACCTGAAGAAGGTGGTGTGGGGTTGCATCAGTTTTATCACGTTAATCCTTGCAGATGAGAAGCTGGGTTTTCCTTCTTGGTGNGTAGAACTGGTTGCTGATACTCCTATGGGGGCTTATAGCATTGAATTAAACCACATGCTATTTGTATAGTTTGATTTGGTTCAACTGAGTAGAAGGCCTATGACTTATTTTAATTAGTTCTGTGTCACTATGAGTTGGCTACAGACTAAATTAACATATAACATTCAGAAACTGGAACTTGAAAGGTGTGATTCTTTTTATTTTTATTCTTGATGGTTTTGCTCAATACCTGTGTACNGTGGTGCTTAAGGAAAAATGGAGATTGTATACAGAACTCTGGGCATTTGAAGGCAAACAAATAAAAATAGAAATATTACTTATTCAATTGCAGGTTAAAACCATCTTCAGTTCCTTGTAACAATAATTTAAACTTGCAGCCGTTCCTTTATGAATTTTTATGAGTTTTTTTTNCTGTAGAGAAGACAATTCCACTACAGGAATATATTAACAGGGCGGCTTCCCCTCCCCCTCCCTCTATTTCTCTCAGCTGCAATTCCATCTGTACTGAACGCCAGTTCGGGCAGCCTTGGCCCAGAAATTTCAGCAGGAAAATCGAACCTTGGCTTCAAAATGAAAACCAAAGAGCTGTGTTTCAGCCATATCTTCTGCAATTAGATTCAGGTATGTTACATTTGAGGCATTATTCCTTGGAGCTAAAAGGCAAAGGCATCTGACTTAATCATATTAATCAAAACGTATTTGCAGTGAAATGTTCTCCCCAGTTAGTGCTCCTGGATGGATTTAAACAGCGCCAACTTATTTTTCTCACATTTTCAGATGCCAAGCAGGTTTTCAGAATCTGGTGCTCAGCATGGTTGTTTTGGGGTAAAAAAAATGAGCATAATTTAGCTAAGGTGGTTGTGTTTCCCTTTATTCTTTAAGCCAGAAGCAATTACTTTTCATTTCAGGCTTAAGACCTGCAGGGTTGTGGTTGGTCGCCGGGGCTCCTGGTTTCAGCATGTCTCTCTGGTTCTTCGCCAGCCACAGCACTTGGCTGTGCAGGTAGCAGCTGGTCTGGGAGTGCCTCTCCAGCCCACATTCCTTGGCCATGAATTTCTCAGCCCTGTTTATCTGATGAAGACCTCCGGGTAGTGGATTGCTCATGACACTGTCACACAGACCTTAATGAGTGATATGGAAAGATACGGAATACTTTTTCCTCTTGGAATGCCAACCAATCCTGAATTCCCCAGCTCCTCCACCTGGGCTGTTGGCCACAAAGGCCTAGTGCCAAGAGCCAATGAGACCGTTTTTATGTCCATCAAAGTCAAGCAGGACATGTATGGGTCCCCTCTGTGAGCCTGTCACTGAAGCCTGTTCAGGGGATTTTTGAAAATTACAACTGTCCCTTCTGTGAGTCCTACTCTGTGCTAATGTGTCATTTCCACTGTACAGTGATCCCTTGGAGTCCTCTGGAGATCGATTCCAGGACCTCCCTAGCACCTGAGGGTGTTACATTTGACATTTCTCAAACCCCTGGTGTAAGATGGTGTAGCATTTGCAGGTAATCTCACATCATCCTCTACAGCTTCCATCATCTTACTTGACTATCATACCTACTAGGATGCAGGATTATACAAATACTTATTACTATGTGCTCTTCAGAGAACAGTGACAAAAAACACAACAAACAAAAACCTCTGTACATTTCCAGAGTTTCCCTTGAATTTTAAAAAATCAATTATTATCACATGTACATGACTGTGTGGGGGTGCACATGCCCCAGCACAGGTGTGGAGGTCAGAGGACAACTCCAAGGAGTTGATTCTTCCCTTCCACTTTTTCATGGGTTCTGAGGAATCAAACTCAGGCTGCCAGGCTTCCTTGGCAGACATCTTTACCTGCTGAGCCAGCTTTCCAGCCCTCCTCTATTTCTTTATTTTTATTTATTATTATGTTCTCATGTATTACATCCTGACTGCAGTTTCCCCTCCCCTACCTCCCCTCTCCCCCTGATCCACCCTCCTCCATTTCCCCTCAGGAGAGAGCAAGGCCTCTCGGGAACAGCAAACAAACACAGCATAACATGCTACATATAATAAGACCAGGCACAAACCATCACATCAAGGCTGGACGAGGCAACCCTGTAGGAGGAAAAAAGTCCCACAAGAAGGNGACAGAGNCAGTGACAATCCATTCTCCCACTGTTAGGAGACCCACAAGAACACCAAGNTATTCAGCCATAACATATATGCAGGGGACCTAGTCCCTACTGGCTCCCTGAGCTCTGTGAGCCCCCAAGAGTCCCGGTCAGTTGGTTCTGTGGGCCGTGTTTTCTTGGTGTCCCTGACCCCTTTCGTTCCTCCCATCTTTCCCCCTCCTCTGCAGGACTCCCAGAACTCTGCCTAATATTTGGCTGTGGGACTCTGCATCTGCTCCCATCGGTTGCTGGATGAAGTCTCTCTGGTCTCTTTGATGAGGATTCTGCTAAGCTCTAATCCCAGAACACTCTGCAGGCAGGACAAACTGTAGGTCGAAGGTTTTGTGGCTGGGTTGGTGTCCCAACCTCTCCACTTAAGGCATTCTTTCCAGTCTATTAAAAAAATTCTTTCCTCTTCTATTAAAAAAATTACTTTTATTTTATGTATATGAGGGTTTTACCCTCATGTTTGTCTGTGTGCCACGTGTGTGCCTGTGCCCATGGAGGCACTGGATACCCTGTAACTGAAGTTACCAACACATGGGTGGTAGGAACTGAACCCAGGTCCTCTGCAGGAGCAGCTAGTGCTCTTAACTGCTAAGCCATATCTCCAGCTTCCTCACACACCCAGTTTTATTATATATATATATTTATATAACATATATATATCATATACATATGATTTTTTTAATCAAGCACAACTTAAGGGTCTGGAGGGAAGATTGAGTTTTTATGTACAAATTATCACCAGCTTTAGCACACAAAACCTACTCTTCCCTTGGTTAGCNAGAATTATCTGGGGTGGCTTTGTAGTGCCCCCCCCACTCTCTTTCATAAACCAGCTTATAAATTCTTGGAGAGAGAAGAACCCAGAGAACTAGAAATACACATATGGATGGGGTAGTGGTGGCTGAAGAACAGGAAGTCCCCTATTGCTGTGAGTAACTCAGAACATTTGCCTTAACATGTTCAGAAGACAGGAGCTCTGACTACAATAGCAGTCCTCGCCTCTGCCTGGCTGCCCTCTGCTGGCACTGTTGGTGAGTGAGACAGTGACGCAGGCTGGGCCTGTGGGAAGATAACTTGCTGCCTTGATGGACAGCCAGTTGAATAACTGTGACTTGTGGGTCTACTACATGGATTATCGACCTTCTCTTTAATAATATGCCTTTGCATAGCTATCATTAACCTTCCAAGACACCTGAGCTCTTCAGCTGTGAACAGACATCAGTTCTGTCTTCCNTGACCTTGGTCTGTCCTCTTTCTCCTCTGCTTGATCATCCCAGAGCCATGCCACAGTGACCAGCAGCTGAGCCAGGTCCTTCCCCTGCCAATATGAATCCCCTCCCCTGTTCACCAGCCCCTGGGAGTCTTCACCTTCTCCATCAGTGAAAGGCATTTACAAGGGTCGATCTGGTAATGCAACGCTGGAGATAGTCCGAAACTCTAGACTGGTTTCCTGTTTCCAAGGGCAGCAGGATGTGTCAGCTGCTGAGGCAGCCCATGCCCTTGGAGAGGAGAGAAACAAGAGTGTGTGGCCAGTCAGTGACCTCTCCCTCCTGCTGTCCCGGGAGTGTGGACAGGTCTCAGCTCCTGGTCAGGTGGCTAAATGTCATTTAAAAAGGATGAAAAATGTAATTGTTTTCNTTTAAAAATATTAAAAGAGCGTGCTCTTTGCAAAGTAGAACCATTAGTGGAATCCATTCCAGTATTATGGTTAATTAATTTAGGTAGCTTTAATACCATTTCATTATGCAGCCTTTGAGAGCTGTTCTGGTAAATGCCTATCCCATAAATACTAACATGACTTCATATGCACAATTTCCTTTCAGAAGAGTGAATATGAATTATGATTTGCGTATTAATCTGCACACAGCTCTATCCAGACAATATAATGATGACTCTTGATTCTTTGAACACTGTTCATTGCGTTTGGAAACTCGGGAANCCACTCAGATAGGCCATCTACATTTTAAGGCCACAGTTGTCAGTCTGGTTGCCTCCCCAAACATAACATTGACAACCAGTTTCACCATGCCAGGAACTAAATAGCTGGCTTCTGCATTTCATTCTGAAATTAAATAGTAAGCATTGAAGTGTTAGAAGAAATAGCTCAGTGCACAGGAATCATTCTTCTAAAATAACTGTATTTTAATTTATGATATGCCATCATATTTATTCATGCCTAAGATTTCACCAACCAATTTTCTATTTACTAAAGATGTTTCTGGAAAAATGCATAGGGTGAACTAAGTTCTGCTCAGGAATAATATGGTCCAAGCACAAGCCCACATTTCCAAAGTCCCCACTTTATGAACAGACTCTATTGGAATGTCAGAATTTTAAAAAGAAAATATTTGGATTTCATCGTTTAGAAGGTGTGCTGTATTTGTTCAATATTACAGCAGTCTCTGATGTTATTGAAAAATATTTATTTTGCCAGTTTGACAGCCTTCTACATAGTTCATGAGTTTTAATTTTGTTTATAGTACTGTGCTTCAATAGTTGGCTTTGGATTAAATGAATGTCTGTGTTTTTGTCGTGGTTTATTAANTGGTTGCCTCTGAAAAAACATTTTAAGCTGAAAGTCATTCCTGAGCAGCAGCTGTAGGAATCACCACTGCTGAGCTAACTTTAAATCACTTTCTCATTTCATTCACTCAATAAAAATACATTTAACACATCTTGACGCCGACTTATCCACAGGTGACACGATTCAGGGGCCCCCTCCAGAGTACGTGTTGGAAGTTAATTGTTATTGGAGCANTATTAAAAGGCAGGACCTTCCAAAGATGATTCCATTTATAGGGGCAGAACCCTCACCAATCGACTGACACTGCCATCAAGGGAATGGGTCAGTTATAGCAAGAGTAGATTCCGAATAAAAAGAGTGACTCGGCCCAGGTTCTTGGTCCACATGCTTGTGCTCTCACCTGCTATGAAGCAGCATGGTACTCCCCCATTTCTCACCCAGTACTAGGCTCTTGGACTTCCCAGCATCTTGCAGTATTTGTTGTAGCAACAGAAAATGGACTGAGACAATAGAACTGTGAATATGGCCCTTGTCACTGCAATACATTTAGAGACTTAGGAACATGTTAATTTATTTTAAAATCAGCACTAAAATAAGCTGATATCTCTCAGTGTCCTCAGGAGATTGGTTTTAGGACTTCCCTGGGATGCCCAAATCCTTAGATGCTTGAGTCCCCTCTGTGAACCAGTGTAGGATTTGCATATAATTTCTGCACACCCTCCCGTGTGCTTTAAATAATCTCTAGGTTACATATAACACCCCCTATAACGCAAATACTGTGTAAATGCATGCTTAACTTTGGTGTTTGGGCAACAACAAGAAAAATGTCTATATGTGTCCATAAGCTTTAAAAGTAATTTCAGTCTGCACTTGGTTGATTCCATGAAAGGGTGTGGTGACATTTTATCTGTGTCCCCCAATAAAATTTGCCTGAGGATCAGAGGAAAAGGGTCAGCCACTATTACTAAAAACAGAAGTCATGCAATGTTAGAAGCAGCAGCATTGGTGAGGTGAGGTTAGCTGGTGGCTGTTCCTAATTCCTCTGATCTCCAGGCAAGCTTTATTTTATTGGGAGACACAGATAAAATATCACCACAGAAGGGAGATCCTTCCATCTAAAATTTTATACTGCTATAGCGTATCATTTTAGAACATTCTACTTGTCTTTATATTGGCATGGTCATAAAATACTGTCTTTAATATTTTAATGGATGGAGCAGTTATGAAGGCAGAAGTCAGGAACCTCTGACTTACACACATGTACATACATACACATACACATACACACACACATACACACACAACACACACAACACACACACATACACACACAACACACACACAACACACACACATACACACACAACACACACACAACACACACACATACACACACAACACACACACA
>LZPO01066327.1:123494-133995 GCA_001675575.1 Neotoma lepida | reverse complement strand
AAAAGAAAAGAAATCCGAGGAGCTGTGACCAGTATTTCAATTTGCTTGCCAACATCATTTTCCTCACTTGTTTCGTGTTTCTTTTGGGAGGTTGGCCCTCAATTCAACGTCACCTTGATTAGTGTCTGGTCTTTAGTCAGAATCTTTGCTTTTACCTAAAAATATTCCTATCTTTGTACACTTACTTTTTCTTCCTTCTCAAAGTTAGAGGTCACCTACTCCCCCTTTGCACTCAGTTCTTCTCTCCTCTACCCCTTTCGGTGTGGAAGAGGGGAGAATTCATCTTTATCTTCTCTTTGCATCTCCCGTTATTCCTCCCCACATGTCTCTCTGTACTTACATCCCCCTACAAGACTATCCTAGTGAGGTGTCCTCAGATGAGGGAATGTGTGGGAAACACTCTGCATGCTAAAGTGGAATGCATATATATGGAATTTCATCATCAGCCTACCTTCATACTTCAACATCATCTAAAACTTACCAATATTAACATGTATTACTCTCTACACAACTCCTGACTTGGTACCTTAAAATTAGATCTCTGTTTCTTGGAACACTATGTTGAGAGTCCACATCATTGCCTCTTCCAGCATCCAAGTGCTGGGAGTCATATTCTGCTTTCATGGTTTCTGTTACCTTACAACGTTGGTTTGTCTCTTCTCGTCATGACTCTCCATCTACTTCAGTCACCATCTTTCTTTCTGCCTCTGAATGCTGGCAGTTTCCCTCCTTCTGCCCTTTCTCTTCTACTTTCTGTTTTGTTCTTATGAACACTGAAACTACTCATAGATCTCTCTCTTCAACCCCTGATAAACGCCTGTGCGTAATTTTAACCTAGAAGTCTCACAAGCTCTCAAACACAATGTGCTGTATATTAAAATGATCCATTACCTTTCTCTAAATACCTTTCACCCTGTCATAGCTGAGAGTGACTTTGCTACCTAGTCACCTAGGTTTAAAGGCTNNTCCCGTCCATAACTCCTATATCTCCAGTTCTATTTCAGGGTGCCCTGCTCTGTTCTACCTTCATGCTGTCTCTCTCCTGTGCCTTCTCTCACTCCAGGTAGAGATAGTCAAGACTTTGCCAGTAGCCCACTGAAGGTCTTGCTTCTGTAAGGCCATGCCCGAGTGTTTTGTGGCTGCACTTTTCTCCTCCTCATTCTTGATTCTTTCATTTTTCTGGACTGAATAAGCATTTGAACTTTACTCATAGAAAGTACTAAATCTTTCTAGGTAGTATATTTATCAGAACTTAAACATACACTGAGCTTCTTAGAACAGCCTAGACAATGACAGTCAGTTGTGCTTTGACTGTTGTTTACAAGCAAAAGCAGAGCTACATTTCATCTCTATGACTTTATTAATATAATTTTCAACTTCAGAAACAGCCATGTTGCCATGTTGGAATGTTTCCCTGAAACCTGACAGAAATGTGTGGTCTGGTCCCAGCAGTCATTGGCATGTGATTCTGGTTCATGTCTAATCTCATCAGAAACATCAGCTTTCAATGTCCCAGACTCAACTCTGCCCCCTTTTCTCCTACAGATGCCATTAACAAAGACTAATTAAGAATGGCTTCAGGTCCCCGGTTTTGACTGGAGGAGTGTGTGATGTATTAGGGTGTACTGTGCCGCTGTGGGAGAGTGAGAGAGTGGAGAAGATTTCTGTGTTTGTTTGGGAAGATCTGACAGTGGCTGAGGGCTGGTGTTCCCTCAACATTATGTGAAGTCCTAACCCTGATGCGACGGTGTTTGGAGACGAGGCCTTGGGGAAGTATAAGAATTAGGGTTAGATCTTCTGAGTTAGGTTCTCATGGTGGGGTTTATGTCTCTGTAAGAGGAGACACCAAGAGCCCACTAGCTATTTCCACTACATAAAGACACATCCTTCTGAAAACAGGACAAGAGCTCTCATTAGAATCCACCATATGGGTTTGGGAGATGGCTCACTGCTAAGAGTGCATCCTGTGACTGAAGTTGGGTTCCCAGCACTCACATCAGCAGTGAACAACCATCAGGAACTTTGGTTTCAGGGATTCAATGCCTTCTTCTGTATTCCGTGAGCACTGTACTGAAGCACACAAATCTGCTCTCTCTCTCTCTCTCTCTCTCTCTCTCTCTCTCTCTCTCTCTCTCTCTCATACACACACACATACACATCATTTAAAAATAAAAATAAAATCTTTTTAAAAAACTCTATAAAGAATTCACCATGCTAGTCCCTCATCTCACAGAGCTGTAGGAAAATTAATTTCTGTTGCTTAAGTATCCAGTCTACTGTATTTTCTTATGGCAGCCTGAACTAACACAATAAGTAAGATTTATTTGTGGTGGGGAGAAGGAGGCACCAGGATAGTGTACTCCAACTAGGGTAAGGAAAAATAATCTGTGCTTGCATTGATTCACAGAAATATTTTTAAAATCTTAGGGTGTGTTGATGAAAAACTGATAATATTGGTTAACTTCTGCAGATATGGGTGTATAATTTTTATTCTTTTTATAATCAAGCTTGCAAGTTTTCTAGCAGTTCAAGGAATTACCCTTAATTCACCTAAAATAATAATGAAAGTGTTGGATTTGGAAAAACAAGATTATGTGTTGGATTTGGAAAAACAAGATTATGTTAGAAGAAAACAACTGTATTAAAAGAAGATCCCTGATGACAGAATAGTTAGAGCAGAACTGCATTTGGTGATGGTACAAATTGAACCATGCAGATGAATATGCAGAAATTACATTAAATTTCTCTTCCAGGGTTTTTGCTTTGTTTGTTGGTTTTGACGTCTCCATGACAATGTAGGGGTGGTGATGATCTGATGCCCTTTTCTTGGATCTGAACTGGAAGTGCCCCCATGTGACATGTGTGTGACTGGAAGTTAATGCCCACAAGATCTCACACATTCTTTCAGTGAATTCCAGATGTTCTTTGACATTAACTTCAGCTTGGTTGGTGATCGTTCATACAAGCACAACTGCTGAGAAAAGGCCATGTTCATTCATTTCAAAGAAATTCATGTGGGATTGGAGAGAAGGCCCAGTGGTTAAGAGTATTTGCTGCTCTTGACATATTCCACTCCCAGATTTCACATGGTAGCTTACAACAGTCTTTGTCACTCTTTCTAGGGGATCCAATGTCCTCTTCTGACCTCCACAGGCACTGCATGCACATGGTACACATACATACATGCATGCATACATACATACATGCATATACATACATGCAAAACACTCACACATAAAATAAAAATAAAAAAAAAACAAAAAAAATCTACAAAAAAGAAGTTCATTTCTCATCTAGGGGGATTGAATGCAACTCATAAGTACTATGTCCAAGTAAAGCATCCTGTTGTTTTAAGAATATTGTATGGTATCACCATACATTATCTTAATTTGTAATTCTAATAATTTTGTTTTGTTTTCACTTCTGCTTTCTTTTCAATTAGTTTCAGGATAAAATCCAAACTCCCAAATGTGTTACTGGTCTTCCTTCTGTCTGTTCTCCCGTCTACTCTGAACTGTTTTATCATGACCCCAAGTGTCTCTGTTTCTCAGACCCCCATGTAATTTCCGTTTCCTGGACCACTCTTCCCTCTGTTCCTTTTGATGCTCCTCCTCTGTGGGATGAATGTTTTCCCTGGATCACCCTGCAGTTATTGCACACTGCTGAGATCTTCGATCCTTTCCACTGAGCTTGAGAAGTCCAGAGGGCCATCGCACATTCTGCCGCGTCTCCAGTCCTGGCATCCAGTGAACACTTGATGGTTGAGTGAATAAATAAATACACACTCAGGCATGTTTTACAGACAGAGTATTGTGGCATCCTCCAATGCAGCCCAAACCAAGGCTTAGGGAAAACGCTTGGCAGGCAGTCTACTTCCCTGAACTTTATGTGCTATTCAGCCTCAGATTGATTTATAAGATATGAAATCTGTCAGCACAATTCTTCATAGGACCTTTGACTTTTTGCAAACCTTTCAATTTCATAGATTTTCGTGGGTGTGACTTGNAAACTCTGTCCTACATCTCCACAGTAGGCATCTCTTTGACAATGTCTTCTGCCTGAACATTTTATNGAACATTCTAAAGTATGAATGATAGCTCTCAACCTGGAGACTTTCATCCTTATCACCAAAAAAACGCACTTCTAATGCTTTATGGNAGCAGGTCACATAACTGTCAAAATCACCCTGTGGAAGCCAGCCTTTGACTGGGACCTCAGATCTACNTTTGCTTAAGAGACAGGAGTGACAGCAGGGTGGCCTCTCCCACTTTGTACTTAGAAGTCTTTTTCAATGGAATTCTTGAAATGCTATGAAGGTTTTGGAAAGTAACCCTAACAATTTCTAGCTAAAATAGTTCACTAATGGGGCTGATTTGGGCAAATTTCAGTAGAATCAATAAGATGCTATCTAAACAGATTTTTAGAGATAGGCTCATTATCTTTATTACCTCAATTTATCCTGAACAAAAAAGACAAAACTGATGCCAGAACCCCAGCTCTTCACATCTGCTTGTATAAACATGTCTTTGTAATGACTTGTTTTCATAAGTCATATTGTATTTAATTGTCCTATGGAAGCTATTAAAATGTTCTATAGATACATCAGGCCATTTGTATAGATACGACATGAAAACGGAAGTGAGACTAGGAAAAGGATTATGGGGAGGGGATAAAGAGGAGCTTAGCAGATGAGCACAGTCTAAAAACATGAAGCGCTTTAATGAAACTGTCTTTTATGTAGCTCGTCATTATGTGCAATGAATATTCACCACTAAAAACAACATTCAAAAAGTGTCCATTGGCATATCTAATGAGTTTGTGTCCATCTTCTGTTGTAATGAGAAACATTACAGCTGTGAGCACAGGAGCATATTTGTTCTTCGTGACATTCGGCTTCTGAGAGCACTTAAGAGAACTTCCTAGACTTTAGTTATGATACCACATGTGGCAGAGTTTGGGATGAAAGCAGTGGGAATCCCCAACANGTCTCCAGGTTGAAGTTAACTCTTTCCCAGTCTCTGGATTTTCTGTCCTTGAGGAAAAAGTCTTAATTAAATAATAATTGAGCTGGTCCACAAACTGGTTGTTCTCCTGTGGTCTGCTTCTTTAATTGCCTCTTCACCGGAGTAGTAAAGGACAGCTCTAACTGTCATGTTCTTTATATAGTGTGTTCCCTATTTAATTCATGCAGTCATGCATCATACATCTCATTTGTCTGTTTGTTATCATTGTCCAAAATGTCCTCCATGCTTCCTGCNTCTGCTCTGACTTCCCTCAGTGATGGAATGTGAGCTGGATGTGTAAGGTCCCAGAAGGTGGAGCCTGAATACCTTTTCCATGGAGCCTGAGTAACATCCTATGGTGTTGAACATGTAATGATTATTTTAATGTGATAGAATGAAGACAAGAATCCATAGGCGCCCGATGAAATGTGAACACTGCTGAGGCTCCGGTTGCACTATCTGTCCTGGTTAGATTTGTATCAACTTAACACAAGCTTCAGTCATCTGGGAAGAAGGAACCTCTGTTGAGAAAATGCTTCCATCAGACTGACCTNTAGGCAAGTCTGTGGAGGAATTTTCTAGATTAATGCTTGATGTGGGAGGGCCCAGCCTAAACCATGTGGTCTAGTTTTGGATCACTGCANGAGTGCTTGTCTGGNGGATCTCCACGAGGTAAAGCCTATGGAGCTATTCTCCCACTTGGCAAGGACCAGTGGACTTCAGACAACACAGAGTACTGCTGGGACCACATCGCCTGCGCGCCCTTCTTTTCTCATAATGCTGATTATTCTCTTGGTGCTTTTAGTATCATTTTGTCCGTCACGCGTGAGACAGATGTGGTCTTCCTGGAAACCCCATTTTTTTCTCAAATATTTTCCCTTAAAATTATTTGGGGGACTGATGCTTCTCAGGTTTCTTATCTGGAAATACCAGCTGTCACTCCAGACCCTGGGAACTGTTCTGATTTAGTGATGATAGGATAGGAGGCAATACAAGTTAATGGGCAGTTGAAGAAGTACAAGCTAACTGTATGCAGGCAGCTTATGGCAAATCACCCCTATTTCTGTAAATATGCTTTGTTAAGTTTTGAACAATATTGTAGTTCTGGAAAATGTGAGCCTATGTTCATCACCTTTTAGCTTTGTAAGGACAGGATGTGCCTGGCTTGATATTTAGCTGNGCTAGCAAAATGCTAAGTGTTGTTTTTGATTTAAAAGTTGTTTTGATGTAAAGGTTGGGAAAGAACATGTTTGACATATTTGTTTATACTGGAGGTTAATGCTGGAGGGTGGGGAAAATATGCTTGCTTTTGAAGTATAAATAAAGACAGCTTGAGCTATGTGGGCCCTGCCACCTGTGTGAAACTTGTCTGGAGATTGGACACTACTTCATTTCTTCACACTGATGCTCCTTCTCCATCTCAGGACTTGAACCCAGACTGTGGTGGGACTGAAGCAAGCCTACTGTGGGCAATGTCCCCCTTGGTAGGCGATCCTGGGTTGTATAAGAAAGAAAACTGACTGAGCTGTGAAAGGAAGCCAACAAATAGCACTTGTCTGTGCTTCCTACCCCTGTTCCAGCTTGAGTTCCTGCTCTGACTTCACAGGATGGATTGTGATCTGGATGTGTAAGCCAGATAAACCCTTTCAGCCCCAAATTGCTTCTGGTCACTGTGTTACCACAGCAGTCGAAAGCAAGCCAGAGCACTACTGTAGCACACAATGATGTGTATCAGTTACCAAGAAATTCAGCATCTTGTGAAGGCCACGAGGAGAACGCTCAAGATAAGCACTTTCTGATGACTCATGGGACATGTGTATCCTTCCACTGGTCATCCGTCTTTACTTGAGAGCTGTGTTNCTTCCACCTAGAACCTGAAGGTATCCATGAGAGATAAAAGTAGCCTTTTAGGGTATAGAGGTGGGTACCTGGGATTGACCTCAGGGCTCACACAAGCTGAGCAAGTGCTTTACCACTGAGCTCACTTTAAGTAGTTTGCTATCTTGAAGGAGTCTCATCAGGATGTCTAAGCTATCTTTGAATCTACTGTATAGCCTAGCTGGTCTTCAGCTTCAGTTCTTCCTTCTTCAGCCTCTGGGTAGTTGGGATGACGAGCCTGTGCCACCAGGCCTGGAAAAATTAGCCAGTTTTCTACACCCTGGTTGTTCAGGTGATAGATCAATGGGGGGAAAACCATAGTGACTGCTAAACTGTGCTTTAGGGTCACTGTGGACTTTGGATCTTGTTGGTGATAACACATGGAGAACACTTACTGTTATAGAAACAGAGAAATTCCTGGTTTCGTAGGCGAAGTTTGATGGTAGATCTTCTATCTACAGGAAGAGATGGAAGTCCGTCCTGAGGGACTCTGAGCTCTGAGGTGCAAAGCCTTAGAGCCAAAGCCCAGATCTGAGAACTGGGGAATCCAGTCTTCTCTCTTGTCAGCTTTCTCAGTAAGAAAATTGTCAAAGTTGGTTGCAAATGAGTCGTCATTGGAGCATGTTTGCCCCACAAACTGCTTATCTGTCCCTTCTTTCAAAACTGTCCCTTGCCCTCAGNGGGATACAATATTAGCANAGACGTTGTACACACTTCATTTTACCACATCTAAAGACATTATATATTGCATNTAAGTATATAATATATATTAAAATAGAGAGCTATATAGACAGACAGATAGATCAAAGATTTCCCTCAACAGGCTATGCATCTGTACACTCAGTTGTTTCGGAGTTACATCCTGAAATCATAGCCTTTGGGTGACTTGTTCTCAGTGTTCTTCCAAGAGAGAGTAGGAAGTGTTTACCCTAGAGACAACATTAAATGTACCAAGAAGTGCATTACCACAGCTCTATTAATATTACTTCTACCTAGACAACCCGCAGGTTTTTATTTTTTTAGAACTGAGTTTATAGTAACATTTCTCCCCCCTCAAAAAAAATCCACGTCTATTCAGTGTTTGTGTCTTCAAGATACAGAATTAGACAATTTTTACTCATAGAACATGTATCTAATCTAATATGATCCTATACTAGAATGAAAATTTTAGTTTTGATACCTAAATGTATACAAGAGTTGACCTTAGTGAAGGTCACAGGCTCTGAGCCCCTGAGTTGCTCACAGAGCTCCACAGTNTGTCACCTGCAATTCAGAAATCCAAAGTGCTCAACATGGAAGTACTTTATGAAGCCTTAATCCTGCTCATCTCATTCTCTGGGAAGTTTGCCATGCTTGATCCTGGCCTGCTGTCCCAGACCCTGAGGTGTTAGGAAAAATAATACATTCACAGAATCTTCCTAAAGCTCCTAGTTTTCTAGGTTTTGAAATGTAGCTAATATCAGAAATTTGGTTAAGGACTGGTTAATTGTACCGTCTTTNAAAGAAAAAAGACTTTTGCAAAATCATGGAGGAGCAGAACTGTATCAGATCCTGTTGCTCTGTGGGACTNTCATAGCGTCTTGTACAGAACACTCAACATAGCAATGATTTCTTCTCAGTCTTGCTGTCTCACAACTCTGCCAGAGAGAAATTGGGTTTTTGGAAAATAAAAACGTTATTGCTTCTGATTACAGTATAAGTATAAAGAAAATTTGGGAACACATAAAATTTAAAAACACACACCATCTTTCTTCTGAGAGAACCAAAGTTGCTACATTTCATTAAATCTTTTGTACATTTGTCCTCAAAATAAAACACAGTATTTTCCAAAAGCACTCTCTTTAGCAGCTACAGTGTACCCCACAGTAAAGATGGGCATGCTTGACTGAACGTCTCCCTTACTGTGCGGTGTTCAAGTCCTTTCTAATTTCTAAAATAGTGGAAGGGAACGTGTTCATGAATCAGAGCCTCAGCCACAGAGTCATCGACATAAAAGCACTGATTCCAGCCTTAAATAGGGTTTTTAGATTTAAACACAGGAGAATCTGAAAAGAACTCAAGGGTAAAAGCACCGGCTTCTGGAGGGGAAGCTGTTTCAGTCTGTTCAGACCGGTGAACGCTGCAGTAACACTCAAGAGACAGTACAACGTGGTAGCTAATGGCAGAGGGAGTGTGGGACGAGGAGAGGGGNGCATAGCAGCTTCCTGAGATGAATTCTAAGGGTGTCACAGTTGAATCAACTGACAGACATGTTGAACCAGCTACAATGGTAAGTTCCCACACATTTCTGCAGAAGGAGCGGCTCTGTCACGTGCTCAGTTTTCTTTCAATGCTCACAGTTGCTCCTCTGAGAGCAGCCATGTGCTTTTTGAGTTTAATTGAATATCTGCTTTACAACAGTGTGACAAGGACACAGAGAGAAAGATGGCAAGAGTCCCAAGCAGTAGCTTCCTTCCTGGGGGAGCGCTCTAAGACAACCCACAGACACGCTTGAAACTGTAGCTCCTACTAAATCCTCCGTGTACCACTTTGCCCATACCTAGTTATAAATAATAGGGTTATTATTAGACATAGCAAGAAATTAGCCACACTAATAAAATAGAATAATTATGGTGATATATTGCAATAAAAGTTACTTAAAGGTTAAAAAAACAGAAGGAAAATGCTATATTAGATTCAGGGAGCATCGTGGGTACTGGCATTTCCTGATCTGTTTGGACATACCAGCACATGTGGAGAACCCTCAAGCTGGGTCCAGCAGATGCAGGCTGGGAGTACCATTTTTACCATAAAGGAATCAAACAGGGTCCAGCAAGGTGAATTAGCAATATCCAGTCGTCTGGTGTTCTAACCATCCCCACCCAGACCCCATTTCCAGAATGTCGGTGCCTTAACACCTGCTGCTGGCCAGCCTGTGTGGAGCTGTGCTCTACTCTGAGACCGGTGAACACTGCTGTAACACTTGGAAGCAATTAGNGGTGTGAACACTGGTCCTGGTAATACTAGCACTCACCTAATTGGTGTAATTTAATTAAGCAGTTAATTTCCTTCTGGCATTTGTATAAAAGAAAAACAGGAGGGAAGAAAAATAATCTCAGATTATTAACTACTTTAAGCTTTCCAGCTACTATGTCTTGGGCTATAGCCAGGGATCTTGAAAAGCAAAGAGCAAAATAAAGGAAAAGGAAAATTACATCAAACTTTCACAAGACAATGAAAGCATAATTTCTATAAAAGGAAATATTGGCTTGAAAATATTTATATTTCTTATAACTAATCATTATGAAGCAATGTATGATTGTATAGAATGCAGGATTGTATAGTGACATTAAAGCCCTGAAGACTGCCTTTGAAATATTCAAAGCCTTTTCTTCATCAACTGATATTCAATGCCTAACCTCTTCCCCAGTCTCCAGCTTACCAATCAACGAACATTTCTGATGAAAATCAAAGCAATATTGTGACGTGACAGACAATATTATAAAGCTCCAGACAGAAGAAATGTCATAATACAAAGAATAAAGCAGCCGAGAGGATGATCCCTAAATTAATGAGGACATCAGAAAGAGTTCTTGGTAAAAAGCAATGTATTCACAAAAACCTCTCCCCTTCCTTCCTGA
>LZPO01066327.1:109586-122684 GCA_001675575.1 Neotoma lepida | reverse complement strand
TAGTAAATCAACAACAGTAAGCATACCTAGCATATGGCTTCCCCGTCTTGAGGTTTTTTTGTTTGTTTTGTTTTGTTCTTGAGACAGGGTTTCTCTGTGTCACCCTGGCTGTCCTGGAACTCGCTCTGCAGACCAGGCTGGCCTTGAATTCACAGAACTCCACCTGCCACTGCCTCCTGACTGCTGGGATACATGGTGTGTGCCACCACCACCTGGTCCAGTCATGAGTTTTTAATGAGGTCTTCAGTAACAAGCATGATGTCCCTTCTGTGGATCAGGCTTCACATCCCATCAGAGGGCAGCTGGTTACTTCTGTAACTTTCATGCCACTATTGCACCAGTGGANGTGTCTCGGCAGCACGTTTTAAGACAAGGCAAACACCATCTCTGACATTCTAGACACAGCACATGGACTCTTCCCTTACTTCATTAAGACTTTGTTCGCTCAGATGCTTTCTCAGTTTGGTGTGTTGTCTCCACACTGAGTAAACACCCACACACCTTTTCATTCTCAGTTCAACAACTTCCTCCCCTAGGACGCTCTCCTCAATTCCCCTAGACACAGGCTTTGCATTATTATATATGCTCATGCTGTCCAGTCCTTTACAGCAATAGTTTGTGAATGTGTATTGATATGATTGACTATTAGCTGTGCCCCTTATAGACAACACTAGCACANACACTCTTCAGTAAATACACAAATTATATAAATAAATATGTAAGTATAGAAACTGATTTTAATTTACAAAGAATTAGTAAAACTTCAGAAAATGAAAGGGAATTTTCTGAAAATAATATTGAAATACTATGCCAGAACAATAATAGAACTTGATAAGTGAGTTGGATGGTACTCAGTTCCTCCATCAAATATCTGTTTCCTCCCTTTGAATCTGGCCATTACTGTGGTTGCTTTGATCAAGAGAGTATGTCAAAAACATGCTGTGTTAAGTACATAAACTGGCCTGAGAGTTCCTATTTCTCACCTTCAGGAAGCCAAATACCAAGTAAGGAGTGAGACTATTCCGAGACAAGCACAAGTCATGTGCAGAGGCCCTGGAGGAAGAGACCCGTGTTGGTCAATCGAGGCTCAGGGACTCTGGGCACAAGTGATGTAAATGAAGAAAGCTGCCTGAAAGTGGCTTCTCCAGCGCTAGCTGCCCCAACAAATTCTGTGTGAGTCAAAGAGAAGCTCCGAGACCTGCCCTTGCCAAGTTCCTGATTCACGAATCAGGCACAGAAGGTAACAGCTGTTCTCAGCCACTCAGATTCAGGGACAGCTGGTTATGAAGCAGCGGGCAACTGGAACAAAAAAGGAACAAATGAGTGGATTCAGGGGAGCAGCTGAGCATCAGAGATTTGCAGAAGAAAANGGGTGAAGGATGAGGTCAAGAGAGATAATCAACTGCCACAGAGGTAAGGGTTGATGTTGTGGAATAGTATTTGAACTGGCCAAAGATGTGGTACATTTGTTTGTGCTGTGGGATATTACTTGAACTATGTGAAGGTGTGTTACACTTATTTGTGCTGCATTTGTTTAACTATGTAAAGATGTGTTGCATTTATTTCACCTTGCCTGCNTAAAAGCACCTGATTGGTCTAATAAAAAGCTGAACGGCCAATAGCTAGGCAGAGATAGGATAGGTGGAGCTGGCAGGCAGAGAGAATAAGTAGGAGGAGAAATCTAGGCTNGAGAGGAACAGGAGAAGGAGGAGAAGAGAATAAGAGGAGACACGCCCAGGGCAAGAAGCCAGGCAGCCACCAGCCAGCCAGACATGAGACGCAGTGAAAGTAAGACATACAGAAAGAAATAAAAGTAAAAAGGCCTGAGGCAAAAAGTAGATAAAGAGAAACAGGTTAATTTAAGCTAAAAGAGGTAGCCAGAAGCAGGCCTAAGCTAGGCCGAGCATTTATAACTAATAAGAAGTCTCCGTGTCATGATTTGGGAGCTNGTTGGTGGCTCCAAAAGAAAAAGGCGGGTACAGGTTTACATAATGAACAGAAGAAAATGTCCCCAATAGTGAGTGGATGGCATGAAACNGAGTAACGAGGAGACTCCATTGTTAGGCAGCTGTTATGAGGCTACAGATTTTCCTGTCCTCTTCTCCCTCTCCAACTCCTCATCTTCCCATGTCACCACAGCAGTGACTAACTAGTATTAAACACTTACTATCTACATGCTTCACCTGGACCAGTGTATAGAACCCGACAGGGTAAAGTNGGTGCCATTTTCATTCGGGGAACAAGAAAAACAGGAGCTCTGTGACAAAGTTAGTTCACCAAGACTGGTCAGATAGCAAGCTGGTGAAGCCAGCATTTCTGCCAAGGGCTATCTTAACCAGGAGGAGAGNAAAGGAAAAATGTTAACTTCGTTTGGATCCTGTAATAACTACACCGTGTGGGAACTGCCATTTCTGTTTATCAGGTGGAAGCTTTGAGGCTTAGAAAGTCAAACAAGTTGTGTGATACCACACAGCTGCAACAGGGCCAGNCTTCAAATCCAGACTGCATACTCTCCACCACCCACCACAGTTAACAGACATGTGATGCAATAAAGTCGTGGGCTCTTGGAACAGGAAGGGGCCCTGGCATTACCTGGCATTACCTTATTTCATAAAAACTAGAAGTCTTTGTTGTTGTTGTTGTTGTTGTTGTTGTTGTTGTTGTTGTTGTTGTTGTTCAATACAGGGTTTCTCTGTGTAGCTCTGGCTGTCCTGGAACTCGCTTTGCAGACCAGGCTGGCCTTGAACTCACAGAGATCCACCTGCTTCTGCCTCCTGAGTGCTGGGATCAAAGGTGTGCGCCACTACTGCTTGGCAAAACTGGAAGTCTTACGAAGGTGAGCTGGTGAGAGGGTGAGAGGGAAAGTCTATCTCTGGGTCAACTAAGCCATGTTCTAAATACCTGAATGGAGGATCTAGATATAAGAATATGTGCCTGTCTGTCAGGAGCTCCTCAGAGTGGCAAGTAATGCAGCAGCTCATGACAGAAGTGAAATCAGGGATCCTGTTGTGGCATCCAGCTTGGGGGATTTGGGAAGGCTTTGTAAAAGNGTAAGCTGTTCATGGATTGGTGTGTTTTTGTTTGTTTGTTTGTTTTTCCTACCATGTATTATTTGTACAAAATAATGAATGACATGCACTTTCCAGGAAACAGAACACCATGGGCAGAATCCTAAGTAAGAGACAGGGTGGGGAAATGAACAGAATCGAGGCTGGAGAGTTGGTGGAGGGTGTCTTATGGGCCATTCTGGAGGAAGCAGGAATTATTAAAGGATTTAGCAGGAGAGGGGCTCCATCAGATTTTCATTTTGGAAAACCCTACATGGCACATGGCTGCTGTTGCAATAATCCATGGAGTTGATAATTTAGAGCTAGGTGGTGACACTGTGGGTGGAGAGACGTGGGTGGATTTGAGCCATTTTTAAGGAGGTNCGTCTGTCAGAACATGTGGCTGATCAAATGTGNGAGCCAGGAAGAAAGAGAAGTAGAGAGCACTTAGAGCACTAGCTTGCTCCTGCAGCTGCATGGACTAAGGGGAGGGGCTAGAAGGGAAAACAGCATTAGGTTAGTTTCAATTTTGTTACTGTGATTATATGAAGATTATATGAGCATTGATGAGATCAAGGTGGTATTTGAAGTCATGGGTCTATATTAGCCCATCCAACCCAATTGACAAGACATGTAAAGTTGGGGGGAAAGCAATGACCAGAAGCAGATAGAGACATACTGAAGCAAAGAAGCCAGAAGAAAGCTTTCCTGTGACAGGTCACACCAAAGCAGTTTTCCATCCACACAAGNGCAAATACGACAATCCTCTGGCATTGCCAACCTGACATTTCACCATCTGTATAAGGAAATAGAGCCACTTTACAGACAGCCCTGTAGTGCATGTGTGTAAGCACATATAAAGAGATATAGAACCATCTTAGCTGCAGATAAATGTTTTCCTTTACACACACACACACACACACACACACACACACACACACACACACACATGTTTTCATTACCTCTGAATTGCAAAGGCTTTTCCTTCAAGCTATTTCTTCTCCCCATGAAATTAAGTATGAAATTCTCATTAAAAAATACTCCTGGAAACATAATGTCACAAAAAGCTCTATGAAGCTGGATAAAAAATTGTAAAACTTGGGGCCANGTCTACCTCAGTGGATGACCATCTCCTGAGGGATAATGTCACAGATCTCTTGTTAAAATTCAACACATTTAAATGACCCTTTGTACTCTTCAGGGTTTGTTTTTTCTCCTTAGCCTCTAACNTGGTTGCAGTGTGGCAGATGACTTGAGCATGGATGGGTTATTGCACTAGATTGATAATCAGCAGAGAAATGCAGAGGGGTGTGTTGTCTATGCATGAGGAGGTGGNGACTGGAGAAGGTTGTGCTTTGGAGACCATTTATTGAGTATGCTGCATTGCATCCTGTCAGTCATCGGCTTTTTATAGACTTTCTCACTAAGTCCTCATGAAAGGACTTAGGCATTTTGAACACTGGTATTGATCATAGTGAATGGCATAAGAGCACTATTAATATTGTGCATCTAGTCACATTTCAGCCTTGTGGCAACTCTGATTTCCACTTTACATGTAAACTCAAATGATGTTNCCTGTTAGAAGGAAATGGCACACTTAGCTAAGAACTTGAAAGAGACTACTTAATGTTCTTAGAGGTATGGGCAGAGTAAAGCTAACAAAGGACACTGAGGCACCAGAGACCAGCAAAACCAGGAAGCCGATACCACTTGTTAGGGATAATGGGTGTAAATGGCATTGCAGACTCCAGCTGAAGGTTCACCAACACAAACTATTTTGAAGACGAAAACTGTTGCTAGAATCACAAAAAGACAAAAAGAGAGCCAGGGAATTCATTCGTTATCCTCTCCCCTCTTTCCTCCTATCTCCTTTATAAGAACACCTCATAAGTCGATAAAAATGGGATTCCAGGTGACACAATCCTCTGGGGCTACAGAAACATGGAAAATAGTAAACCATGACTTGACCTTGTAGAGGTTACAAAATGCAGCAGGAGTGGGAATCGAATTCAAGTATCTCTGCATCTAAAACTCACACTGCATCAAGGGGTTGTGTATTTCTCCACCTTAGTGAATTAAATCCCAGGTGATTTTAGAAACTGAGATTAGAGCCATGTCTCGACTTTAGAACCTACACCCTGGCACCATCACCTCCTTGTCTGTAATCCACTGCCTGCCTGATGGGGATGTCTTTCTGTACGCTGTGAATATGTGTTGCTCTGACTGGTTGATAAATAAAATGCTGATTGGCCAGTAGCTAGGCAGGAAGTATAGGCAGATAAGCAGACAAGGAGAATTCTGGGAAGAGAAAGGCTGAGGGAGGAGATGCCAGCTGCCTCCGAAGGAACAACATGCCAGCAGACCGGTAAAGCCACAGAACACATGGCAAAACATAGATTAATAGAAATGGATTAATTTAAGTGTAAGAACTAGTCAGTAATAAGCCTGAGCTAATGGCCAAGCAGTTATAATTAATATATGCCTCTGAGTAATTATTTTATAAGTAGCTGTGGGAACATGGGGCTTGGCAGGACCCAGACAAAACTTTCTCCTACACCTGCCCATCTGACCAAACATCACTCATTCCTTCAGAGATTAAAAGAAATCTTCAACACTGGGTTTCTGCAGTTAACCCTTCTATAAATGTTTCTGTGTTTGAATCCTCAGGGTTTAGTGTCAGTTCATAGACGCATTGTGCTTTCTAGATCCATGGTTCCAGCACTTGTGGTGGACATGGACAACTTTGAGTCCTCCATCTCTTTTAATGTTCTCAATCCCATCCCCAGAGACCCACGCCCAGTGAAAGCATATCTTGTATCTGCTAAACGTTAAGGAAAGACTAAAGCAGGAAATTCTCCTTTAATCCTGAAGTAGTTTATGTCTAAATTGATTTCAAATGCGGAACATTACTGTCAATGAAAAAAAAATCTGCCTCTGATCTGCCTCTGTCTTCAACATCCAGTAGGGAAATAGAAACAACTCTAGGTTTGTCAAATGAAATTGGCTTGTGCCAATTCTCCATCCTTCATTCTGGTCATTACTCCATCCTCTCTCTTACTTTACCCATGGTGCTATATTTACTGGAACCAGCTCTAGGTATGCCAAATTTTAAATATGAAACTAGCTATAAATATTTTGACATGTCTGAAGGCCAAATGGAGCAACTTGGCAATACACTGTACTTTATTATTCACAGCTACACACTTGGTGGCTAGCACAGTCTCTGGCAGAGCAATGATTCAGCAAATACATGCCAGATCTATGATTACAACCATGGTGAGATCACGACTGTCAGTGTAAGGCCTCTATTCTGTTAGAAAGCAGGAGGACACCTGCGTGATTTGAAAAGTCAGTGAATGAGCAGATGCGGTGTGGCCTTCCATAAGAAATCATGTTTGAAGTCTTCTATTCAGCCCCTTCACTGATCATAAGGAGATCAGTCAGCTGTGCAAGCAAGAGTACCTGAATTTGACATGAGAACCCATATCAAAAGCCAGTCATGGTGGCTCATGCTTATAACCCGCTGCTAGGGAGGCAGCCTCCGAAGGTTCACTGGCTGACCAGCTAGCAAGCCTCACCTACTAGGTGAAATGCAAGCTAATGATAAATCCTGGCTCAAAAGACATGGAGGATGGTGCCTAATGAATAATACCCAGGGCTAACCTCTGCCTCAGGTGCTCACATATTACACCTTCGTGCACACTTGAACACACACAGAGTGTTAATGGACGATATTTACAGAACATCTAATGGGCTGCAGATACTATTTTAAATACTTTTAAAACTCTTTGCTTAATAACACCTTCAAAGTGACCTTCTGATAATGGGCTCACTAATTTCCATTTTATAAGTGAGGATAGAACTAAGGCAAAGTGTCGTTATGTCTTAAGATCAAGCAGGAAGGGAAACGACTCCTCATTTTCACCCAGTAGTCTGGCACCAGGACCTAACTCTTATTTTCTCTAACATNTCTCTCCACAGCTCATTGATGAGAACCCTAGCTTGCCTGTTTCCCATTCTGTCCACTGTGCTAGAAACAAACATTAGCTAGTGGGTTTCCAGCCTCTTGTTTCTTTCTGGACCCACACAAAACTATATTTCCCAGACTTTTCCATGTTTGTTATAACTGGGTGAATGAATGTTAGCCAGAAGAATATGACCAGAAGACTGNACATCCCTTCCAGGCCTGACCCATCATGTCTTTTACACATGGTACCCTATGTTCTTCCTCATGAAGAAGTTCAGTACATGAACCTGGGGCCATGTGCTGAAGAGTTGGACCAACAAAATAAAAGATGGATCCTTGATGCTGCTTGGAAAAAGAGCTGCAACCCAAGGAANACCAGTATTAGGCTGAGAGGTCAAGACATACGCTGATGTCACACAGGGTGACATCATATGAGGTGGTTCTGTTGTCACTGTTACAGCAGCTAGAGTATTTCAATGACATTGAGTTGATCTACCCATTGTCCTCTTGGACGTGTCTCTAGCACATTGNACATATTTTCCTTAGAATCCTCTTCCCCTCTTTCAATAACCCAATCCTAAAATGTTATCCAACTCCTAAACCAAGTCCAATCACCTGTGAGCAGCTTTCCTCCCCTCCTGNCAGCCACAACCACAGCTCTTTCCCCAGGTGCCTACAGTGCTTTGTCCTTTACATCCTTCTTGTATGCTCATCATAGCTCCAGTTCTGCATTGCTTGGGTTTTTTTCCTGGGAAGATTCTGAGCACTTCAAGGTCAAAGATCATCNTATGCTATTTGCATTGCTCTGAAGTATATGGTGTGGTTTGTGCCTCAAGAGTTTTCCATAAATATGCATGAGGAAAATGAACTCATAGATGTGTTAGCTTCAATAAAGTCCATTTTCCTAAGAACAGTCTTTCATTGCTGGAGCACGAGGCATGTAAACTATAATTTACTGGATTTGNGGTGTTTTTCTTACTCTTTTCAGCAGTACACACATTCTAACGTTTCTTGACAAGTGCTTAGAGGAGACAGAAGGCACGATTATCAAATTTCAGATGGCATAGACTACAAGTAATAAATAATGTACAAGATGACAGAATCAAACTTAAATAAGTTAGAATGAAGCAGATGACATTAAGTAAGGATAAACTACAAAATTAGATTTGCAAAATCAAGCTATACAATTTCAGTATGGAAAACAACTATTTATGGGGGAGATGTCCGATTTTGATCATATGCTAGGCTAACATGAGCCCTCAGTGACACACACGTCCCTGTTCACAGTTAGGCTGAGGGCACTGAGAGATGGAAAAGTGTTGAGTCTCCAGTGAGGCACAGACATGAATAATGGTGGCTGGGTGATGGCCAGCCAGAGGTAGATACAGTCTCTGTGTTGAGTAAAGTCCACAGTAACAAGGGACAGGAGAGAAGACAAAACCTTCTGTTTGAACCTGAGTAGGCTAGACACATGGGTGAACTTTTACCTTTTGAACACTGGTGGGAATCTTCCATCTAAAAACTATTGTGTGATTTCTGATTTTTAAGCTAGTGCTAATAGGGCAGGCTGGGCCCCTTGAGAGTTTTGCTTTAGATGAAACTTAAAGGTCGTAGAGACTTTGCTTCTAGTGGCTAATCACAGTTGTACTTCATGGAAGTCTACTTATTTTAGAACCTGGAAGGTGGTATATCAATTGTAAACTCNAGTCATCCTTGGGGAAAGGGAGAAAAAGAACACCCCATCCACTCTGGGTTCAGCTGGGACAACCACTGCAGGATGGCCCTGATGAACTTGTTCCCAGATATCCAGACTTCCTAAGCGTTAGGATCGGAGTTCTAGAATGTGGCTGGAGCATAGGCCTTGGCACTAGACCACTGGGGAATGAATGTAGTATCCACAGAAGCCTAGCACTGGCTTGGGGGCTAGCACTTGGATTGCAGGTACAAGCCACTGCACCTGGTTCAAATATAGTATTCCATGATCAAAATGATCTTTAAATTAGTAGTATGTTACAGAACGTCAGGGGAGAAGGCAATAGCCTTGTTTTAGAGGTGCAGCCTTNATTTTGAAGATAGTCCCCTTGAACAGAGCAGACCCCCTGGATTAAACTGCCAGAGTGCCTGTCAGTTAGACACAGGAAGAATTATCTCTTGTCTGAATATCATGCCTCAGAAGGGATATGGACAAGTTGGTATTCATCAAAAGGAAGACTACTGGATGGTAAAGGGACTTTGAAACCAAACNAGCAGCTGCTTTCTGCTGGGTCAAGCTTCAAGAGTGCCGGGGTCAGGATAGATGGCAGAGAGAACAGACTTGCCTTCAAATATGTGAATGCTGTCTTGTGAAAGATTATTTTAGAGGTGCAGCCTCCATTTTGAAGACGGTCCCCTTGAACATAGCATACCCACTGGATTATTATTTAAGCTGTGATGTATGAAAGAGGAAAAATGGAAGCTTTGTATCGCTGTGAACCAAAGCAAAGACTCNTGAGAGAAAGAAAAGCAAGGCCAAGAAGTAACAAGAATTCCACAGAGTGTGTGTGCCCACGGCAAGGGAGAGGCTGCAAGGAATCTGGGATCTCTTCCCCAAGGTCAAGGAACTGACTGTGAAGCTACTTGTGACAGTGTGCACATTTCTATCATAGGAACAATATGTTTGTTCCTTACTCCGGGCTCTGTAGGCTCTGGAGACAAACACATTAGAATCACATTTTCTTAAGAACTGGATGTAGTGGGAGAAGTACTTACTCTAGGTTCACGTTTTATGTTACNTGAGTTTTAGGGCAAACAAAAGTCCCCAGCTCTGGNGGTCCCCATGGGCTATGTTCAGCCACCAGTCCCCAAGAGAATAGTGGTGAGTGGCAAAGAAAGGACATTTAATCACTGTAGCTAGACGTACAGATAAAGGGGTTCAGAGACCCCCAAGTCCATCTTTGGCATCCTGACAAAAACTTTATCTNGAGGAAGAGTTGGGGGAGGGGCGAGAGGTTTGCACAATTCAGCTGTCCTGGCCGAGATGGCCAGTTGTTATTATTGCAGACTCAATTGTTTAAGGTAGTTGGGGGGATTGCATGATATGCTTGCTCCTGCTAGGAGGGGGTGCTGTAGGCTCATCAGGGGTGATACGTCTCCTAAGCTCTGCCGTTCCTGGCGTTCAAGGTGACCACTGATTTATTATACCAGTGACTTTCAAGTGCATTTTGGGAAGTCTGGAACAGGACGATGTTAAAGCCCACAGTAACATGCCTGAGGCTTATCACTTGCCTCTAGCCTTGAGGCAGTTGAGATAGGTTAGGTATGCTGGAATTCTGATAAACAAGATGAAGGAAGAGACACCAGGCTTCCCTGGCTCTTATAATTGCACTGTGGGCTTGAAGTAACCATTTTTTTTGTTTGTTGTTTGGGGTTTTTTGTTTGTTTTTGTTTTTGAAAAGAAGTTTCTATCTTTTCAAAGATAGATATACAGAGGCATCATGTCCGTGTGTCTGTCTCCTGAATTATTTTTTCTCGTGAGTGGGGAGAAATGCATTCTTTGTACAATATTGAGTTGCACGTGGGACAATAGGTCAATTTGGAAAAGGTCAAGGCAATATGAGTGAAGACAGGCTGCCACGCTGGGAACCTAGATCCCATGTGTCCGCAGAAGAACAAAGTGGGAAAGTTTATCTACAATCACCTCTCACCTGGGGCCCTGACCATCAAGTCCTTTCCAGCAGGTCCACTAGAGCACTGCCCGCTTTCCAGGTCCCCATGGGGGACCATGTGAGGTGTGCACCTGCTGTGGGATACACACACCTAGGCCCAGGGAGGGAGTCAGAACTGAGAAGTCGCCGGCCTCCGCATCGCAACTGACCCAGGCCGGACTGCTGCAGACGCCGGGAGCGCAGGAGTGGCGCCCCGAGCTCTGGGCATGCTCAGTGGCGCAGGCAGGGCTCCGGGCGCGAGCCGGGCTCCCGCAGCAGCACATTCATCCGCTGCCAAGAGGAGCCGCTGGGCGCTCGCAGGCTCGCAGGCTCGCACGCTGGGAGCGCGCTGCTCTCGGGAGGACCCGGCCGCCGTGCCAAACCCCGCCGCCGTCTCTCCGTGCGAGCCATGGCCGGCCTCGGCCACCCCGCCGCCTTCGGCCGGGCCACCCACGCCGTGGTGCGGGCGCCGCCCGAGTCCCTGTGCCGCCACGCGCTGAGGCGATACCTGGGTGAAGAGGTGGATTTCGCTCGCGCCGAGCGCCAGCACCAGCTCTTCGTGGGCGTGCTGGGCGACAAGCTGGGGCTGCAGGTGGTGCAGCTGCCGGCCGACGAGAGCCTGCCGGACTGCGTGTTCGTGGAGGACGTGGCCGTGGTGTGCGAGGAGACCGCCCTCATCACCCGCCCCGGGGCGCCCAGCCGCAGGAAGGAGGTAATGGGCCAGCCCCGGGCAGGCGACGCGAGGGGCGCGGCCGGGGGACGCGTGTGGGCCCTTTCGCGCGTGGAACCGACCCCGCGGGTTCAGTTCCTAACTTCTCACTGCGGGACTCGGGGCGGTGTGGCTGGGTGTGGGAGATCTGAGCCAGACAAGTTCATTGTTCACACCTCCTGGCTGTCGGGGAGCCTTCGAGGCGATCTCCACTGAACTGTGGTGACGCGGACTCGGGCAGGTGGCTGGGCTGGCGACCCATCACGCTAGCATTTCTGTCTTGCAAATCACACTGTGTCGATGACAATGCTACTCTGTTTCCTTGCCAGTGGAGACGGAGAAGGGTCTTCCAAGAGGGCAGGTGGAGGCTGGGGACCCCCCCCCTCCCAAGTCCTGTTGGGAGCTCCTGGCAGGACGGGTCAGGTGACATCAGGCAGCGTCTGTGCCCAGCGACCTGGGGCGTCCAAATTACTTTTCAGTGGTGGCGAGTGAGTCTTGAAGAACGCGCCTGGCAAGCGAGTGTGTTTAACGTTTTGTTAGTGAGCTGTGTTTAAATGTGTGTGTGTGAATGGGCCGTGTTTGAAAAGCTGTGCTCGCTGCGAGGTGTTGGGCGTGTGTGTTTCATTAGGAGTGGTAGTTTTTACAAGTTCCGTAAATTTTATTCTCTCTGTCTCTGTCTCTCTGTCTGTCTCTCTGTCTCTCTGTCTCTCTGTCTCTCTGTCTCTCTGTCTCTGTCTCTCTCTCTCTCTCTCACACACACACACACACATAGCAATTAAGACTGCTGTTTGTGTTCTTCAAGGCGCAGGGGGTAGTGCCTACAAATTATCGTATCTTATGGAAATGGCTGTAACTGCTTTAAGAATAATGTAGGTTAGTGGGCGAGAGACACATGAGCGAGATTAGATTTTAAAATGCCCTCTGGCCTGGGACTCCTATCACTGCCCGGAAAGAGCCCAGGCTCAGGATTCCCCTTCACTCTTGGCATCCAGCAGTGTAACAAGACGCAGGTGGTTTCTTGCATATCTGGGGGTATTTCTCCCCCCACTTTTGTCAATTTGGAATTACTTCCTAGGGCTTATGACTTAAATATGCGTATTCCACACTTGCTCTGCCTGCCTGGTGAAACCCTACAGATTCTGAGTGTAATCTAGGTCCACCTATCTGTCATTTAGGCAATCAACTTTTCTTCCCACACTCTCGTTTACCAGAACACCAAGAGTAACAGGCCTCCTCCTGTCCTGCTCGCTTTCCCTTTGTCACACCTTTCCAGACTGACCTGTGCAAACGGCTCCCAATCCCATGGCAGGTTTTAACGTAATATGAGTGTAGCCCCGGTGGATAACTTCTGATGCATTCCTGCCATATGGTACAGCAGTACTTAAAAGGGTAAAATCGACTTCAAACACTCTCCAGATGATACTCGTTTGATGGGAGTCTTCATATCTTCTCTTTACTGTCACTATCCTTACTCATTTCATTCGACTTCTGTAAGGGTGCATCTCTTTGTAACACAAATAACATATTATTTGTGTAATTAACTTCTCAAGTTTGGTTTTTCCAATATAAGAGCTAGCAGTTGTGGTGATATTATGTTTGTAATCTAACAAATAAAGCTTACCTGAAGATCAGAGTGTGGAGCTAAGCCACTAGTTAGCCATAGAGGCCAGGCAGTGGTGACACACACTTTTT